>APFE031639491.1:262531-347917 GCA_000404065.3 Pinus taeda | reverse complement strand
TGGGCGTTGGTTGCCTCCCATTGTGTTGTCTCTGTGATCTAATGGTCCTGGGCCGCCTCTCGGGGAGATGCCTGGTACGGTTCTGCTGCTGGGCCCTCGTAGGTAAGGGGCTTCTCCTCTTAACTGAACGAGGGTTTGTCGATATGTGTGAGCCAGCTTGATCGGTATCTTCACTGGTTGATCTCTTAACTCCTCTGGCTGAGGGAAGTATGCTGAAGAAGGAGGTGATCTGGCGAGTAGTGTTGGGTCGGACGGGAGGCTGGAGGATATATTCCCGATGCTTAAGAGTCTCTTGGATATAAAGTGCGACGCATCTCTGGTCTGTGTAGCTGAAGAAGCTGGAAAGGGTATGAGGTCCCTTGAATAGACAGTGAAAGCGACCCCTGATCTCATAATATATCGGACACCCAAAGATGAAGTGCCATTCGTTTTCCACCTCTTGTGTATGGCATAGCCGGCAAGTCCTGTCAACTCTCTCTATCTGGTGGTCTGTCTCTACCCGAAGCCTGTGTGATCCAACTCTGAACTGCCCGAGGGGGATCCGAAGGGCATGCATCCAATGCCGAAGCGTGCACTGGGGGCGAGCTATAAGCCCGTCTCTGATACTCAAGAAGTGCTCTGCATAGAAAGCCATCTTTGGACGCAGCCCCCCGGGGGGTCAATCCATGTGACCTGGATAAACTGTCTGTAGATGTCTTCCTTGATGATCTTATTTAGTTCCTGCCTGGGGGGGAGTCCTCTGGGGGCGTTCAAGGAGTACCGAAAGGGGGGAGGTGATCTATATGGAGTCCCACTGCCTTGAGGAACTTTGAGACCCCTGTATACCAACATTTGGTTTTTCCTGGTTGTGTGCGGTCGATGGCCTCAGAAGAGCAGTAGGCTAGATAAGGGTACCTGTCACGCCCTTTCAAAGTGTCTGCGAAGCTCCGAACTCGGTGGAGAAAGGAGACCAGTCTGAACGCTGTCTCAAGGCGGAAGGGCTGTGCACCAAACTCGGCCAGAATGATTTGTTGTGGGATAGTACACTTGCAACAAATAATGCAACGGAGGAGAAGGGTTTGGATTCTCTCAACTGCCGCCCAGTCTGACTCAAGCAGGGAAGGGCCCCAAATTTCTGATCCGTACAGGACTGTGGGTTGGATCAAGGTATCCATAAGGTTCAACTTTGACGAGATGTCCTGGAAGTGATGGCGGAAACATTGTCTCTCCAATATGGCTAGAGAGCCATACCCCTTATTGATCCGAGGTTGCAGAGCTGGCCGCATACTGAACCGGGGGCCCGAAAACTGCACTCCCAAGTACGTGTAGCTATTGGTAATCTCCATTGCCTTTCCCTTGAAGAGGAACTGGAGATCCTGAGACTTCTTCGTCCCATTGAAGACTATTACTTTTGTCTTACTCAGGTTCACTGTCAATTTCCGGAGATCACAGAATAATGCTAATGCGTCCAGCTGCCTCTGGAGTCCTTATGGTGATGAAGATAAGAGTGCAATCTCATCTGCAAAAAGTAAAATATAGATCAAAACCTGGTGAAGATAGCAACCGTCAGACTCCTGTATGTGTTCCTGCAGAAAAGATTCGAGCTCATCAATATATATCCCAAAAAGGGTGGGGGAGAGTGGGCACCCCTACTTGACTCCAATCGTGCTTTGGATGAATTCAGATAGCCCCCCTACAGTGCGAAGACGGCCCAGGACAAACTCGTAAAGACGCATAACAATAGTAAGCTGGGAGTGTGAGGTACTGATGTCTTTGAGTCTCTGTAGAAGATCCTCTCTCGGGACTGAATCAAAAGCCTTCCGGAAGTCCACAAAGCAGCAATACACCTTCGAGGACCGGTGGCGTGCTTCCTCGATCACAGCACGGAGTGTAAAGATGTGGTCAATGGTCTGGTGATCTGGTCTGAAACCAGCTTGGCCCCTGGCCCTGAGACCTCTTTCTTCGAAATCTCCGGAAAGCTTTCAGTGGAGGATAGTGGCATAGAGTTTAGAGAATGTATGACCCACCATAATTGTCCTGTAGTTGTTGGGGTCCGAGGTATTCCCTGACTTGTGGATGGGGTAGATAATATGATGTGACCATATGGGGGGGAAACCATCTCGGACTACATGGTTGAAGAGATCTGCCAGGTATCCAACTAAGGGTCGTAGGCCATGTTTGAAGAATTCGGCTTGGAATCCTTCTTCATCCGCTGCTTTGCTGCTATTCATCGCCCAGATGGCTTCTCTGACATCTTTATCGGTGAACAGGTGGCAGGAGGGTGGAGGAGATGTAACCTGTATCTGGGACTGTCCGGGAATGTCATAAAGGCGAGAGGTGTGAGAGAACATAGAGACTGGGTCGAGATCAGCGGGAGGAGGAGAACGCCGGGGGAGGATCTTGCCCCTGAAGTGCTTAGGGGAATGGGTAAGGAGGGCGGAGAGCTCCCTTCTTTGTTGGGAGATGAACTGTCGTTTTTTGTGGCGGAGAAGGCGACGATACTTCTTTTGGATGGTAGAATAAGAGGGAAGGGACTGACGAAGGCATGGCAGAGATTCTGGTGGAGGAGTTTACACTCTGTATCGTACCATTTGTTCATGGGGGAAGTTCCTGCCTTGCAGGAGGTCGAGGTGGTCCGAAAGGAGTGGGGAAAGGATTGAAGCGCCGACTCCCAGATTGCCGAGGAGAGACAATGGTATTTATCCGAAACAGTCTCGAGACGGGAGAAGTCATCTGTGTTGGGGAGGATTTGTCGGAGTGAGGAGGAGAAAATGTCGGGGTCACCCTTTTCAAAACAGAAGATGGTTCTACCGGGGGAAGATCGAGGTGAGGGGTGGATTGGACGGGGGGGATCAGGCTGAAGGGAAAGTGAAAGCAGTGCGTGGTTGGCTAGGGGGATGGGAGATACATAGAGATTCTGGATAAAAGGGAGCAGTGCTCGGCTGGTTAAGGCGTAATCCACCACACTAGCCCCACCTCCATGAGGCCTACACGTGAAGAAGCGGGATTCTGGGAAGCGCAAGAGGCCGTTCAAGATTATCAGCTCATGTGATTCGCCCAACTATAAAAGATGTCTACCGTAGGCTGTGATGGGGCCCAGGGCGTCCTCTGAGATTCTCTGCAAGCCTGCTGAAACCAGGTCCACACCCCTAGTGCAGAACACATCCTCGGAACGGTCATGGAGTGGGACCTGCTGCTCCTTGGTACGGGCGTTGAAGTCCTCCATGATGATGATTTCTCCATCAGTTGAGAATTTAGTGATGTCTGGGTATATGCTGGTGAAGGGGCCCTTTCTACGTCGTCGTGGATGGCAAATGAAGATGTGGTGGGGGGGAAGTAACAAACTGCAATAAAGATATCCCTCAGGGGTGGGGCTCCAGTTCTGATTCGGATCCACATGTACCTGGCGTACTCATCTGTATTTACCACTGTGACTCTATCATTGAGCTCGTTTTTGACTAGGCATGCTACTCCCCCTGACCCTCTGACCCCGCCAGAGCTCCTTGTTTCCTGTCTACAAACTGAATGCCATTGGTACCCCATTACATTTGGGAGAGGTTGGACTGGGCTCTCATGGGTCTCTGTTACTAGGAGGATATCTGCTGACTCAAGGGCGTCGTAAAGTAGCCCAGGTGAAGACCAAAAAGACCCATTTCCGTTCCAGCAGTGAATTGAAATCCCTGTTGTTCGACTCCCCCCCAGGCGGGCCTGTCATTTGGAACTGCTTGCTCGAGGTGTCCATCCTGGGGGGAAGGAGTCTCGAATGATTGCGCGAAGGTTCCTTATGACTGCCCATTTGCCTGCTTGTCTTGCTGCAGCCACTTGTTCCCTAGCCTGTTTAAGTTCAGCCACTTGTGCCCGAGTGAGATCTTCATCTAGGAATATCCAGTGTGGAAGATTAAAAAGCTTCTGTTTAGCTCGAAGAGCATGTAAACGATCTGTGGTATTATGGAAACGGATAAATAAGGTGGAGTCCTGTCCTAACCAGGCTCTGTCTAAACTGATACTAGATATGTCGAGAGTGTCTCTCAAGAAACCTGTGGCCACCTCCATCGGATCTGCTGAAGATAAAGGGAGAGGGAGACCTCTCACTTTGAGGTTTAGCTCTCTCGCTCTAGGGGATCGTTCTTCCACAATTTTGGCATGTACAACTTCCTCTACTGCAGTGATAGGAGAGGGTTTGTCTTTTCCCTGGACCACCTGTGCCCATGTGCTGATGTGTGTTTCTGTCTCCTGTCTGAGGGATGCCTGTTGGGATATAATCTCCTCCTGCTTGTTCCTGATCTCCTGGATTTCTGCATGCAAAATTGTCTCTGTGGGGTCTTTTTGCACTGATTTTCGAAGGGACAAGCTTTCCCCTTCCACGAAGGAAATTCTGTCATTTAAAATGTTTACCTCGACCCGGAGCTTGTCATTCTCGGTTTCAAGGGAATCTACCCGACGCAATAATTGTTTGATTTGAGATGTCCAGAAGGCGAAGTCTGACTCCATGGCAATGTCTCTGGGGCTATACGTCTCTTCCGGCTGATTGAGGCACTGGTGGAGGTAACGGGAAGATCCTCTGTTATTGAAACTGAGGGTTTCGTGTTCAAATTCTGTGGGCGGGGAACCCATGATTACCTGAACATTTTTTGACTGTTGGGCCGCAAAGCAGAGACAAGGGTATCTGGGATAGATTGATGGAGCAGCGGCGGGCCCCTGAACAGGGGACGGACGTGGAGCAGATCTGTAATGGACAACGGAAGCTGGCCGCAAATCGCAGGGTGAGGAGTTGCGAGCAGACACCGGTCAGGAGTGTGACGGAGATGCAGCCGTCCGAAAAGATGCCGCCAGAAAACCGCGAACAGGAGCCGACGCGCAAAGGATGGACGCCGCCGTAAAGGAACGGGACGCCGCGCAGATGAATACCGCCGCCGAAAGGCTGCCGTCGAATGACAGGAAAGCCGCAAGCACTCCGCGCAGAATCGGAGCCGCAGCACAGGACGGGCCGCCGCGTAGAAACTCTGAGCCGCCGTGTAGAAGACCGGAGCCGCCGGAGAGGACGGGCCGCCGCGTAGATCTGAGCCGCTGCGTAGAAGAGCCGCCGCACAGACAGATCGGGGCGGAGGGAGAGCTAACGGGGCAGAGAGGAGAGCCGACGGGAGCAGGCGGGGCGGGGAGCAGACGGGACGGGGAGCCGATGGGACGAGGAGCAGACGGGACGGGACGGGGAAGCAGAGTTGACGGGGAGAGAGCCGACGGGAGCAGGCGGGGCGGGGGAAGTTACATGGAATTGAGGTCGCTTTCCTGTGCATCGATTGACTGAAGATTGAACGCTGGTGAATTTATCATATTCGTTTATTTGATGTTGAATTGATCCAGTAAACGCATTGATACGACATGGTGTTGTTGGTGCGTCAGGCATTAACTTGTGCCCGTTAAACAAATACGGTCTTATGCCTATCCATGGATGGTGCAGAATAACGTGGCTGAAGGAACCGAGTTTGATACTAAGGACACAGAGTGAGGACCGATACTGTTGTCAGTCCATGTAAATTGATCGCACAACACGCTGGAGATAGACAATGTTGTTTTGCTCTCAGAAGTTCACTGTGACACCAAATGTGCAACGGAGCAATCTACATTTGTGTGAGACAGATCATCCAGGTCCTTGCAAATCTGCAACGTGTGATCAGACTCACTTGTAGCAGCATTCTCCAGTGATTTATTATACCAAATTTTTAGGGAAAAATTATCTGCTGAAGGGCGGAAGTCATTAAAGATGACGACCATATTTTTGAAGGTATCGAGTCTCTATACTTGGAAATCAAACCCCTGGTTTTAGACGAGAATTCATATGCTGGATATGCAGAACTTCAGAGATCGGTTATCAATGCTATGTCATTATCCTATGCGTAAACTACTTCCGAGGAGACGTTACTGGATATAGAGTTTCCATACATCTATGGGAAGCATTGTGCCAGGTTCTTCTTACCTTATATGTTGGTAAACTGATTTTTAGTTTTGTCTATTTCCAGATTAAAATCATAGCTTCTATATCAATGTGCGCATGCTTGTTAGTACACCAGATTTGACTAAAGGGAGGTTTCCTTTTGATGTGAAATGTTGATCAATGGAACTATTGAGTAAAACAAATCAGACATATATCTATATGAATCATTAGAGAAAATTATCACTGCAATTGTGAAAAGACACCTCCAATAGTGAGTGGCCAAACTAAAAACTCTTGACATAAACTCAGGAGACTGTGGTCTTACAACAGTACATCAACCAGTACATCAACCCAAGCTTGGTAATGTGGTTTAATCGTCATGTGCCTTAAACTATTAAGTGATGTATGGAATGCCATATGTGTCTGGCAGTGATTGTCTAAGGACTTGGTGTAGGGATGGCACGTGTCAAAATGTTTGAGAGCCAAAGTTGAATATAGATATTGTGGGGTCAAGGCCATTCCTGAGTTGAGACATAATATCAGTTGATTCAAAGCAGTCTTAAGTTGTTTGTGGTCATGAGTTGCCATTATCATTGCAGGACCTTGTAAATGATGATTTGGAAAGTTTGTTAGTGAAGTCATGCATAAAACATCTTAATGTACTTGTCGCCATTAGACTAAAACATGGATAAGACCTTTAAAACTGCCCTTATTAAATTTGCAGTAGAAATTAACAGAACCCTTTCCAAGGGGATACTTACTATGCTACAACAAGAGCAGCCGCAGAAAGAGCATGAGTTGGGATACAAAATCTTTACACTTGGGCCAGATTTGAGATGCATAGGGGTTACAACAAAAGCCCTTCTCAAACTAGAAGAACTTGCTTCACTCCTCTCCATGGTGCATCAGTTAGATGGGAAGAGCTTGATTTGGGCTCTAAAACCAGCCATGCTTGTTCTCGCACAGCACAAATTTTTGGAGCATCCTTGTGTAGGGGTCAAACTTCCAGTTGCTTCTTATCTTAGTAGTATCATGATGTTGACCACACCTATACCTCCTTACAGTGATGGCCTTCTGAGGAGAGTCTTCAGACTGATAGTGGAGACCTTTCAGGATTTGGATAACGGTGAGGGCCCTACCTTTGGGAAGAGGCTAGAGATGCTAGAAGTCATGGCCTTGGTTAGATCTTATGACCTCATGTTTGAGCTGGAGTGTGATGACTTGATCCTACATATGTTCCAATGCTTCTTCACATTAGGAAACATCATCTTGACACCGCCATAACACACATGTAGTCCATTTTGTCCTCGTGTATGGGAGGTTATGATGCCATTTGCAGGAGGTTGCAGTCTAGATTGTTGGCCATTTGGAGGAGAGAACAATTGGTTTCACCTGCTGCCTATAAACTAGTCGAAAGGTTAGTTTAGCAGAACATTGGACTGTTTGAGAGATGGTTGACCCAGGAGGAGTTGCGGAGGATTTATGGTGACCAACCATGCAGGAAGAATGAGCTGAGGAGGAAGGGTCTTTGCTTCATCTGCAAGGAACCTTGGGGACCTGGCCACTCATGCTTGAGAGATGCAGAGGAGATGGTAGAGGTAGAGCAGGAGGATATTCCTTTTGCCTTTCAAGATGAAGACTCTTCTTGGGATGAGTCCATGGGGTCATACGAGGGTGCCTTTGGGCAGCATGAGCAGTGATGTGGAGTTGTTGACAGCAGGCTAGATCTATATTCTAGTGTGTATGGTGAGCAGTCAGTGGACCCTATGGGAGACATTCGGGATGATGAGTCACTAGTGATGATTTAGCAGGAGCAGCATATGGTGGAGCATGAGTCAACTAAGGAGGATGATATGCACAATATGCATGATGAGCCCATGATGGAGGATGATGAGTCACTATCCTTGGGGCCAGCCATCGATGAGGAGCAGGCAGATATACAAACAACTTGTAGGGTGGCAGTATTTGTAGACACATGTCCTCAGGAGGTGTGAGGGCTTGACGGGATAGCTTTGCATGAGGTTGGTAGATTGGAGGAGCATGGAGTTTCGAGTCAGATGAGGGTGGATCTTTTTGATATGGTGGTGCATCCATCTTTAGGCCGACCCACTGATAAGGTGCAGGTGCTTGCATAGGAAGTTGGCAGCGCTGCAGTACTTTCAGGGAGCAACCCTCTCCAAGAGTACATGGACAGGGCTTGCATCACAGTTTGACCACTTGTACCCATTATAGGGAGAGAGGCAAGGTTTTCTCAATGTATATTGTTGACTGACCAGGCAAAGTTGCGTGAGTGGGGCACCATGTAGCATAGGGGACTTATCACATATACAGGTGCCTATACATTCGATCTGTCCCATAGATCTCGCACGCGTGGGAAAATATAGCCCAAAATAGTCCTTCAAAATTCGGTTTCTCTCTTCTTTTTGTCCTCTTTTTTGCTCACCTTCTAAGTCTTTTTCTTCTTGGTAATCGAACTTGATTGGATCCCTCTTCAGATGAGGTTGAGCTCTTATATAAGATTTTTCATGGTGGTCGAATAGCTGTTCATGAGGCCAACTTCATTGTTTGTAGGCCAAATTCTCTTATGCAAGCTGACTTGGTCTTGAAGGAGGTCTTATGACACTTTTATGACTTACACAAATTTCTTTTACATGATACAACATGCGCAATAGGGTCTTTACATATGACAATGATTTCTTTGACTCCTAGACTTTTATGACAAAGCCCTAGAAGCACTCAATGGGTGCTTGATCTATAAATAAAATGATCTTGAACATGAAACCCATGCTACAAAATAATAATAATAAAAATTTCTTTGTTTCTTTACCTCAAATACAAAAAATCATGATTACATATTATGAAGACCGAACCTATACCTATCTCAATAATCCCTCTTAACTAGGGAGGTATTCATAATCCATACAAGGTACTTGGATATTCTCACACTAAAGAATTCTCATAAGAAGAGTTGGATCGATAAGCTATCTCATAAGCTATCTTATTAGCTTATATCTATGCATCTCATCATATCAACCAACATTGTCATAGAGTAAGGCCTTGACTAACAGTTCTATCTCTCCACAAGAATAGAGCACAATGTTGGGGAGACAATGACTAATAGACACCTTCATCATTGTCTCTCAAGGCACATATCCCATTCAGATGTTCACAAGGTACGTCCTTCTAGGACCATTCTCATCTTGGATTAACACATCCTCATGAAATTTCCTCTTCGACTACTCTTACCTATTGGATGCCCTACCTCATCCTCAAAGAGTATCAGAATCCATCTCAAATGCTTATCCAATCCTCCATTCTTTCTTCATCACATGCAGACAAGAATGATGTCTCTATCTCTCCCTCTCAACTAGGGAGGATGTACTCATTCCTATAAGAGGAATATACCCAAGCTCCCTCTTAACAAGGAACTTGTTACCAACAACAACTCTCTTTGGTGGAGATCATGGTACTATCAGTTGCTTGTAGGGCTTCTCCTTTCAGCGTCATGTCGTGAACTTCAACTTCTTCATCGCGGAGCGTTCTTCTTCTTTGTAGGGCACTAACTATCTTCTTCATCACTTCCCTTCAACGAAACATCGTGTAGAACCAATAATCATCTCATCCTACTCTTCATTAGAAAGTGATCTTCTAGTCATTATCTGGATATCTTCATACAACCACATCTTCCAAGTCATGTTTCTTTCAAGATCTTCCATCCAATCTCATGAATACTAGTTGTAGGTGACTTCTACAACCTTCTTTCGGTAGTCCTATTTCAACCCAACCAGATGTTTTCAAAAATCAAAATGAACATCAAATCAAAGTTACCTTTTTATGATGGCCTTGTCATGAGTCATGACATCTGCTTCCTTCAACATCCTTTCGCATATTGTATGAATCCATCTCCAAGTCATACATTACCAAGGTTTTCTTTTTCCAACATATCAGGGTCTTGATATCTTTGTCCATGGCGATGTCTTAGCTAATCCTCTAGTTATCAAAAGTTGATCACTTATCTTATCTTAGTAGATGCATCTTCTCACGAAATCTTCTTTCATCTTTCTTCACATATTGCTTTCTCATAATTGTCTATACACAGTTTCTTCATTATGGGAACCATAGTTGCCAACCACCCCATATTCTTCATGAGGTCATATTACGTTGATTTCATCTTGTCATTATGTAGAAGAATTCAAGGCACATTGTCCACATGCCTTCATGCATCATTTTAATGGAAGAGTTTCTTCATCTTCAATCATGCTCATGAGATAGAGCATTTTAGCCTTTCTATCTGCAACCATATGATGACTTTATCTAAATATATACATACCTCTTCCTTCTTTTGGTCATCTAGACTTTCTTCTAGCAACTTCCTTTCCTGGCTTGAAGATGAAAGTACTTCAACCAACTTGACATGCTGCACTTCTTTGTCACCATACCTTCATCCTTCTAACCAGTGGATCCCACACAAGGTGGAATTTAGACTTTTTGCGAGACACTTGCTTCTTCTTAGTAGAGGTGAACTTTCTGATGAAGATTCCAATGGAGGACCTTGATGAACCTCATTCTGCAAATGCTTAATGATGATAATGTATGATGATCTCTTTATCTTCTATCTGGCTAGATGACTTTCTCCAACCATATAGACTGCTACTAAAGTTGTCCTTATATTCTTCCAATGAAGATGCCATGAGCTACTTTCTCTCTATGATGACATATTCAACTATATGAACTTCTACTTCGGCTAACCCTCCATGCTTCTATGATGATGTCATCTCTATCTCAGCTATAATGTATCCTATCATACTTGTGATGCTTTCCATCATGACTACTATCTTCTATAAACTAAGTGAAGAAGGTTTTTTCAGTCATAATAAAGGTCTTTCACTTCCTCCTTTGATTTCTTGTTTTCAGGTTCTTCTACTTCTTCGGTGATATGGGCTTCATTTCTCTCCTTTATCTTCTTGTTGTCCTTCTTGAGTTTAGGACAATCCCTTTTGAAATGCCCATATTCATTACATTCATAGCATTGGATCTTTGACATATCAATTTTCTTTTTAAACTTTTTTCGAGGGGCAAACTTCCCAAATTTTCCTTTCTTCCTTGACGCTGCTTCATATGCTTGAGTTGGTTCAGTTGATCCAACATCGTTCTTCGCTTTTAATCTAGATTCTTCAATTTTGCATAATGACCACAGATCACTGAATGGAGTGGTTTTCTTTTTTCCATAGATGCTTGATACAAAGTTGCCCCATTCATTAGGTAGTGCATTAAGCACAATGGTGGTCATCTCACGATCAGACATTACTTCTCCAAGTTCTTGTAATTGATATTTAATCTGAGATACCTTCATGAAATATGAAGCTATCCCTTCTTCCCTTGAGATTTTCATCTTGTATAGTTCGGTTCTTAAAGATATGATTTCTCCTGTAGTGCTCACAGAAAACAACTCCACCAATTTGTCATAGATCTCTTTCGCTATCTTCAACTTTGCAACATAAGGGATGAGAGAATCCTTGGTTGACTCTATGAGGATCCTTTGTGCCCTTATCTCTCCTTTCATGTACTTTGATAGTGCTTGAGATTGCTCTTGAGATGGTTTGGTGATGGAGCCCTTTACATATTCAATAACTTCATTCTCCATGAGAATTAAATCAATTTGCTTCTTCCATGCAAGGTAGTTCGAGGTCCCAACCAATTTATTGTTCTCCTTGTAGAATGAAGTCATTTGGTTTGTAGATTGAGACATAAAAATATAGAATACTTACTTGTCAAGTGAAGATGCTTCTTTGATGATGATATCTTCAACTTGATGCTTTCTGGATGGTGTAGACAATTGAAGATGCCTTCTTGATGATGATTGCTTCCTTGATGACCTTTCTTCAAGTATGCTTGAGATGAGATCCTTTCTTCAATGAGAGGGAGATCACCTTGATTTCTTTGAAGATGAAGTGTTTCTTCTTGCTTCCTTCGGATGTAGAATGTAGAGGCTTCCCAAGATGCTTCAAATGTAGAGTCCTTCTTTGAATGTAGGTAGGGTCTTTGAGATCTTCTTCTTCTTGTGATGATGTTATCCTTGTCCTTGTGATGTGATGGATAGTCCTTCTTGATGTCTTGATTCCCTTGATTCTCTTCTTATGCTCAGCCCAAGTGTATCCTTGTTCAATGTAGTGATCTTCAAGTTGCCTTTTCTTGTTGTTGTCACCTTTGCTCTAATACCATGTTGAGAAATCTAGGGGCAGCAAGATTAGGTGATTTCTCTTACTTAACTGCTTGTGATATTCTTTTACTTAACTTGATGTACATGATGTTAGCTTCTTATTTCACTAGATTATTATTGTGTTCTTGTCATCAAACAACTACCAAACTATGAAGATCAAAGAGACAAGAGGACACAAAATGTAGGTTGTTGGCCAGGGCCAAAACTTCTCCTCTTGAGAGGAAAATCCACAAGATTTTTTCTCTTCTTATAGAATATTCAAATGATGAATTCCAAGACCTATGACCCTTGACAAAGACCCCCCAAGACCAAGTCAAATTCTCCTTTTGATGAGCTTGATCTTCACAAAGTCAACCCAAGTCAACGCTGCTTCAACCCTTCTGATTTCAGCCTCACTTCAGGATTTCGGTAACTGCAACAAGTCTGCAATTTTCGGCCCTTCTGCACTCATTGTAATTTCACACGTGTCCGTTTTAGGGAAGAATTTGAACCTTTTTCTCCTTCGCTTGGGGTGCTTCCACTTCCTTAGCAACTCGACTTCTTTCCTTGATTCTTTGGCTCCAAACTTCGGCTTCACTTTGGCAGGTCTGAAATCTGGTCTTGCTGCAACGATGATGATACCCTAGATCTTGCACGAGTGGGAAAATATAGCCCAAAACAATCCTTCAAAATTCGGTTTCTTTCTCTCATTTTTTCCCTCTTTTTTGCTTACCTTTTAGGTCTTTTCTTCTTGGTAATCAAACTTGATTGGATCCCTATTCAAATGAGGTCGAGCTCTTATATATAGGCTTTTTCATGGTGGTTGAATAGCTGTCCATGAGGCCGAATTCACTACTTGTAGGCCGACTTCTCTTATGCAGGCTGACTTGGTCTTGATGGAGGTCTTATGACACTTTTATGACTTACAAAAGTTTCTTTTACATGATACAACATGCCCAATAGGGTCTTTACATTTGACAATGACTTCTTTGACTCCTAGACTTTTATGACAAAGCCCTAGAAGCACTCAATGGGTGCTTGACCTATAAATAAAATGATCTTGAGCATGAAACCCTTGCTACAAAATAACAATAATAATTTTTTTTTTTTTTTTTTTTTTTTTTCTCTTTACATCAAATACATAAAATCATGATTACATTAGATATTATGAAAACCGAACCTAGTTACCTATTTCAACAAAGAGAAGACTCAAGAATTAGCAAGATACAAGAAGGGAGAAGTGAGGGCACAAAGGATTCTTATTGAATCCATAAAGGATCATCTCATTTCCTTTGTTGCTGATTTGAGTACAGCTAAAGCATTCTATGATAATTTGGTGAATTTGTACTCTATACGTACCTCAGGCTAGAAAATATCCTTGAGGAATCAACTATATAAAACAAGGATATCAAAGATTGAAGATATGGCCACATATCTTATGAAGATCTCACAATTGAGGGACCAGTTGCAAGAGCTTGGGGAAGTCATCTCCAATTCAAAAATGACTACTTGTGTACTGAATGCTTTGCCACCTGAATGGAGCAGTTTTGCAACTAGTGTCTACTCAAGAAAGGATACTACTCCCTTTGATGAACTATGGGCTCAATGTATCTTGGAAGAAACAAGATTGCAAGCAAAGGATGACATCGAATCAAATGAAAAGTCTCAAGCCTTTGTTGTAAAATCCAAGAAGAAGAAAGGGAAGGTTGGAAAGTCCAAAAGAAAACAAGAAATGTCCAAGATACAATGCTATGGATGCAATGAATATGGAAATTTTAAGAGGGATTGTCCAAACAAGGAAAACAACAAAATGAAGGAAAGGAGTGGAGCCCACATAGCTGAAGAAAAATAATAACTTGAGAAGAATCTGAAAAGTGAAGATCCCAAGGATCTATACTATTGAAAGAGCTCTACCTCTATCAGGTTTATTTGTTGTTTGTCTTTCTTTTGATAGAAAAATAGTTGTTAGAGTAGCATGTGTCGTTGCATTCTCTAGAGGAGTCTTAGTTTTTTTAAAGCATGACATCATAGAAGAAAGCATATGATAGTAGAAGATTTAGAGTCTACATGATCAAATTGCTTCGGTAGAAGTCATCTAGCTGACAAGAATGAGAAGATTTGAACCATCTTTCACATCACAGTTCATTTAAGTATTTTCTAACATAATGTTAGAGGAAGTCATTTCGCAGAAAGGATCAC
Organism: Pinus taeda; assembly: GCA_000404065.3. NCBI lineage: Eukaryota > Viridiplantae > Streptophyta > Pinopsida > Pinales > Pinaceae > Pinus > Pinus taeda. Next base: position 333,608 of record APFE031639491.1, on the reverse strand, counting down.
TAGGTGTTAAAATTGGCAAGTAGGGCCAACTTCCACCTTAGGACAACTCATATGATGGAGATGATTATTGTATTGGATTCCTCTTTCCGAGAGGGACAATTTTGATATAAAGATCATCTCATTCTGACAAGCAGAAATGGAATTTTGATTTTATTCCTTCTCATGGACAAATTGTCAAGGTTAGCCTCAGTCAAATGTAGGCTCATGAAGCCCAATGGATGTGTCTCCTCACCCTCAACGAATTGTATAAATAGGAGTGACCCTTCTCTCATTTGGACATCACTCATCTCATCACATCATCTTCTCTCTCCTCTCTTGATTGGTTCGTACTCTTGGAGGCTCTCTCTTCTTCGCACGTGTGGAAGGAAGGCAGATTTATGGACTGGTTTTGGAGGCCGAAATTTCTGAGATCAGGGCAGTGTCGACCAGCGTTGACTTGGGCATTTTGACCATGTGTTGACTTCCGTTTTGGGGGTAGAATTTCAATCTTTTCAGGCCGCATTCTTTGGCACAAAATTCGAGGTGATTGGGCACTGTTTGACCGTGTTGACTGCAGCATTGACTTTCTGGTTTGACCGCAGAAATTACAGCAAGGTTTGTTTGGGTTGAACGAGCTGTTTTGGGTTGACTTTGACCCTCTTTAGAGGCCACATTTTTCTGTTGTTGACCAAGCTGATTAGAGGATGATTTGGGGCAACTTTGACCACTGTTGACTTTCTGGTTAGGGCTGCATTGATTGCTGATTTGGCAGATCTATGATATTTGTACTCTCTCTCTCTGCTGAACTATTGAAGAATGATAAGAAGATTTGATCAAAGGGTTTCCCCACATTGGGGTTTGTCCCTGGCATCTGCCATATCTTGTGTCCTCTTGTCTTGGCTTGTCTTCTTCATATGATTTTATGTTCTATCTGCATTCACTGTCAACGTTTATAAGTTAATGTGATTGCTACTGGATATAGTTTGAAATCGTCATTGCGCTGCTAAAGGAACATTGAAGTAAATTGTGCTTAAGCATAGAACATACCATTGTTATCTAAAATTAACCATCCTCCAATAAGAACCGCCATTTAGGAGAGGTTCTTTAATATTTAGAAGAAGCATTATGACTGATATATATTCCACTTAGTATGGAAACAATAATATTGAAGGATGAAGGGATGATGATTAAGTTGCGGTTTGAAAGGCTGAATTGAAGTCTTTCTCCTCTTATGAAGGGAAACTTATCTTTAATAAGGATAAAAGTAAGCTCATTCAAAGAAAGGATGGCTAGATTTTTGTATGGAAGAAAAGGTATGCACGTTTTTATTGCAATGTTTTAAAACTCCGACTTGGGTTCAAAATCGACTAAGGGTCGACTTCGACTCGACCTAGTTGATTTCAATGACTCGGTCATTGTAAAAAATACATAAAATATTTTTTTATTTTTATTTTTATGAAAAACATAATTTTAAAGTTTTTCATTCATGTTTCCAAACACAAAGCATTAGAATATAGAGAGAAGACAACATATGATCAAAGTAGGCTCATGAATATATCCATTATATCAGAATGGCACCGAGTGCACTGTCCAATACACATGATATAGAGATCAGAACAAAAACACATAACCAAGGAGGCTCTAAATGGCCTTTACAACAAAAGTAAAACATCACTAGTCACTAGTCACTACTGGCTACTGCTAGAAAAGCCAACATCATCTGGCTCAGACTCTGAATTAGAGTAAGACAGGGAAACCAATGGCTCCTCCTCATCACGATCTCCAACTGCCACTGTAGAAGTAGTAGCACTAGCAGGCGCAACAACTGCATGCTGAGATAGACGAGTTATGTACTTGCGTCGTGGCTGAGTAGAGGAAGTGCTTGCGACTGGAGGACTTGGGGCTGGGCCTAGTACTAGTGGATCTGCATTTAAATGAACATTATGTTCAACTACTGCCTCCATCTGTATATCCAAATCAATATAAATATCCTCATTATAATCAAACTCTGCTAGATGACTCTCCACTACCCAATCTGATGTTGGATCAATATCTTCCAACACAGTGGGATCTGTATCAGGTCTTTTGTTCAGCGATTGGTTGCGTCTTAGTCGGAGGTTGTGTTGGACATAGACTAGATCATTTAACCGTTTTTGTTCCAAACGGTTTCTCTTTGTGTGAATCCTCTCAAAGACAAACCAATTGCGATCACACCCAATAACATTCCAAGTTTGACTCAAAATACGAATTGTAAACTTCTGCAATTGAGGACAATGGCTACCAAATGCCTCCCACCATTGTGCTGCAAAAAACATAGTTCTGTAATGAGTTAGCTCAACAAATTATATCCAACTTTCAAATTATAAACAATTTAACAAAATAAGAGTTTGAAAATTGAAATTGTTTGTTTACGTGGCTCATCTGCTTCCCTTGTGATCCTTGTTAGGTTCTTGCCAAAGGTACCTATGGCTTTGTTGAAACAAGTAATCTGTTGGTGTATCTCCCAGCTGGTCACTCTCCTTAAGGACTGTTACCACTCAAACTAGCAGGGGACCTAAAGGGTTCCTAAAAGGGTAACTACTAGGTTAAGGGCAACTGTGGAGGCTTAACCCACTATCACCACAACTAAGTCTCCTTGCTCTTTACGGACTTTCATCGATGGGAGGAGTCCTGGTAGTGTAGGGAATCACTTGTAAAGTATATGTCAATGGATAGGTGAGAAGTGACCCCGAAAATCCTTTCCCAAGGATGGAGTGAAGAAAGGGAGTTTGCTTGCTTTTTAAGCAAGGGACTTGGTCCACCAGGGATAAGGGGTGAGGATTGGGGGTTGAGGGAGAAAGGATAGGCTTATGAACAAGTTTCTCAATCCCTATAATCCTTGGGAAACTTGGATTCCCAAATGGTCCTTGACGAATAGTCTTTATTGGGAAGTGGGACCACACGGGCCAAGTGGACCCAACCCAGGTTCAGGGATGGAATGTAACAACCAGTGATGTTCCTATCTCAGAAAAAGTGAGGGGAAAGGACCAAACAAGAATACTTTCTTCAATAGGTTGAATTGATCCTATTGAGGGCTAGCCTTGGGGATGCTTAGGCACAATTCGATCCTAGAGCTAGGGCTTGAGATTCCCGAAGATTGCATCATTAGAATCGCCTCAAATTTGGAGGAGAGGGAGGGGACCCACCAACGCAGTAGCCTATAGGAGATCGAATTTTTTCCTTGGGTCAATTCCCGGGAAATTGATGCCCTAGATGACCTAACTGTGAAAATTCCTAAACCCGGAATCCTACTGCAGCAAAGATGTTACTTCTCGTACTTGTTAATCCATACAAGTTATTTACTGTGTTCTATGGTAAATATCAAAGTAAATACAACTACAACATTCACTATTTTAAATAATATGCCAAAACAAGAAACTGAATAGGAAAAAGATACAACACAATGACACATTGATTTTTGGATAAATGTCCCTGGAAAAACCCAATGCGAGAAAACCAGTGCAACAACTTTGAGGGTTTTATTATTATGCAATAGTAATATTTGAATACAACTTCTGGATGCCTTCCTGACAATTCATTTACAAAGAATATCACTGATAGTCGATAGAGAGATTTATGAGATTACCTCACACTATCACTGGAAGTCCTGGCTGATCCAGCCCTTGAATGAATAGCCCCTGGTTGCCTTTGCACTGTGTCTGTGTCAGCCCAGTGTGACACTGTCTAGGACCTGCGTCACTCTTCTCGAATGATCGATTTGCCTCTGAGATTCAGACTTCTGCTCTCCTGGTCTAACACCCCGACTTCCAGCGACAGAAATCGAACCCTCCAGCGAATTTTGGACTCCCTCAAGGCTTTTGCGCTGCCTCTGTGTGGCCCTGCGTAGCTTTGTGTCAGCCTCTTCTGGCTCAACGCTGCCTCTCTCAGATCCATCTCTGCCTCCTCTGCTGAGTATTCCCGGATCAGCATAAATCTCCAACCGGGACTATCCCTACCCCTCACTGCAAAAGCTCACTTCAAATTTCTCACTGGCAGCTGCTCTGCTTCAGAAATTCGATCTTTTGAACTTTCTTTGTGTTCTCCAAGTGCACCTCAATCCTCTTTTTACATCTTTTTGTTGGACAACCAACGACCCAAATTAACTTCTAATCAATGGCTTAGATCATTTTGGCTTGATCCTTGTCTTCTTTTAGAAGTTACACCCACAGTTTAGATTAATACCCATTAATTATTTTAATTTCCTAAGTTTAGACTTAGGGTCCCATTAAAAATAATTAATTATTTTAATAAAACTGTCTCTGGGTATAATTTCCCAAAACGATTTTTGGGTATTGGAGAATGCATGCATCTAAGCCTCCCTGCAAATTTTGAGACTTAGAACACATCCAATGCCACCAGAAATCAACACTCCCTCTTAGTGAGGAATGTGCTCAAATGCAACCTGTTGAAGCATCACTCTATTCTGTAACATCTCCTTCTGCACCGCTGATGTCTGACATCCTGTCCACCAACTATTGCGCAAATGCTGCACCGCTGCTGACCCTGCCACTGTCAACACTGCATCCATACTGCAACTCCCTCTCAATTCTGCATCCGTGCTGCTGCTAGCACTGGCATTGCCAATTGCATATGTATTGCAACTTTCTCCAACTGCTGCTGCTACTGCATCAACAACGGAAAGGCATCCCAAATTACTGAACTGGTGTTTAGTATGATGCATCTCGCTGCTGGAGTCTGACTGCTGCTAGTCTCTGCGCTGACCCTCTGAAGCCTCTGTGCTGTCGCTGACCTCTGCTCTGTGTCATCTGCACTGTTGTCAACTCTGCTCTGCACTGCTTAGTATCTGGCGCTCCTAGCTACTACAACTGTCACTTCGACACTCCTCTGCACCAACTGACACTGGCCCATCTTGCTACTTCTGATTTGGGCTCCCGTAGCAAGGAATTGATCTGAGATGTGGGCTCCTGAAGGATCCTGCCCATTTGCAGTTCTTTCGAACTACAACTCTAAATCAACCCACCTCCCTCCTGGATGTATCTCGGCTATCATGGCAAACTCATCCTCCTCGATCTTCGCGGCTGCAACCTTCAGATCATACTTCTCATCTTTGTCCTTCTTCCTGAGAGGACACTGCATTGCGTAGTGACCGAGTTCACCACACCTGAAGCATTTAATCTTCGAGATGTCCTTTTTCTGCCTCTATTGCTCCTACTGCCCCTTGGATGCGAGCGTTGCATTCTCTTCCTCCTCCTTGGGCTTCAACCCATTGTTGCTGCTTCCATTAAGTTTACACTTGCCCAAGTCCCTCCTCAGCTCCTCTTGCTTAAGAGCTGCCCACATCTCATCCCAGTTTGGCAAAGTTGCCTTGCCTAGGATGCTCTGAACAAAGACTTTCCACTCCTTTGAGACTGAGTTGAGGGCCAATCTAACCATCTCAGAACCTTGACATGTTGACCCCACGACTGCCAATTCATCTTGGATCTCCTGAAGCTTTGTGAGGAACGGATCAATGCGTTCCCCCTTCTGCATCTGCGTAGATCTCATATTCTGCTCCAAGTACATCTTCCGCTGCTCGGAAGATCCTTGATATAGCGTCGATAATGCATCCCACATCTCCTTAGTAGTGTTTTTGCTAGCTATGTGATAGAATATACGATCCTTCACTCCGTCGAGGATCATTCTTTTTGTCTTTGCCATATCTCCCTTGTACTTCTTGAGCGGATCTAGATCCGCGGGCTTGGCTACCACGCTGCCGACGTAGACTTTGAGAAAATGCTCATCCAGAAGGCATGGATCCTTCCCTTCTAGTTCACATAGTTGGATGCCCCATCCAACCTGTCCTGATCTCTCAGTCCACTGGCTGTCATCTTTGCCAAATAGAAATGTCGAATAGCCTCCTCTCTCCTCTATGCAGCACTATATTGGCCTATGCACTCCCTTCTGGAGCTTGTAGATCTGCCCCTCTTCGTTGTTGCTCAGTTAATAAGAATTCAGACTCCTTGGCTGGAAGTCCTTTGAGGAAGAATTCCCTCAACCGTGTCTCTGACTTCTCTCTGATTTTTTTCTGGTTAGCAATCGTCTGCAGAAAACTGCATCCCACTAGAAAACCCCTCTTCACTGAAGCTTCTGCTGCGCTGCTCCCTTTGCCGCTGACAGATTTCGATCTGGAAATCTTACCTTTCTGTCGACTCACTCAGAGAGAGATTTACCACGAAAATCTAGCCCTCATGGCCTGAACTGCGCAAACCCTTTGCGGATTCGAATTGCTGCCTCTGCAGGAATTTCAAATTCCCTTCTTCCTTCAGCGCTGGGTCTTCCGTCTCTATTCTTCTTGCTTCACCTACAGTGCTCTGATCCCATGTGAAAATTCCTAAACCCAGAATCCCTACTACAGCAAATTGATGTTACTTCTCCTACTTGTTAATCCATACAATTTATTTACTGTGTTCTAAGGTAAATATCGAAGTAAATACAACTGCAACATTCACTATTTAAAATAATATGCGGAAACAAGAAACTGAACAGGAAAAGATACAACACAATGACAAAGTTATTTTTGGACAAATGTCCTTGGAAAAACCCAATGCGGGAAAACCGGTGCAACAACTTTGAGGTTTTTACTATTATGCAGTAGTAATTTTTGAATACAAATTCTGGATGCCTTCCCGACAATCCAGTTATAAAGAATATCACTGACAGAGAGATTTGTGAGATTACCTCAAACTATCACTGCAAGTCTTGGTTGATCCAGCCCTTGAATGAACAACCCCTGGCTACCTCTACGCTGCCTCAGTGTAGTGTTTGCATCAGCCCTGCGTCACATTTTCTATGACCTGCGTCACTCTTCCCGGCTGATCTATTTGCTTCTGAGATTCAGACTTCTGCTCTCCCGGTCTCACACCTTGGCTTCCAATTATAGAAATCAAACCTTCCAGCAAATTTTGGACTCCCTCAAGGCTTTTACACTGCCTCTGTGTCAGCCTATGTTGCCTCTACGTGGCCCTGCGTAGCTTTGCGTCAGCCTCTTCTGGCTCAATGCTGCCTCTCCCGGATCTCTCTCTGCTTCCTTTACTGAGTATTCTCGGATCAGGAGAAATCTCTAACCGGAACTATCCTTGCCCCTCACTGCAAAAGCTCACTTGGAATTTCTCATCAATAGTTGCTCTGCTTCAGAAATTCGATCTTCTGAACTCTCTTTGTGTGTTCTCCAAGTGCCCCTCAAGCCTCTTCTTATATCTTTTTGTTGGACAACTAACGACCCAAATTGACTTCTAATCAATGGCTTAGATCATTTTGGCTTGATCCTCGTCTTCTTCTAAAAGTTACACCCACAGTTTAGATTAATATCCATTAATTATTTTAATTTCCTAAGTTTAGACTTAGGGTCCCATTAAAAATAAGTAATTATTTTAATAAAACTGTCTCTGGGTGGAATTCCCAAAACGATTTCTGGGTATTGGAGAATGCATGTGTCTAAGCCTCCCTGCAAATTTTGAGACTTAAAGCACATCCGATGCTACCAGAAATCAACACTAATGGGGCTAGACTTGGGAAAAAAGGGGAAAATGGTTAAAAGAGGGTTGAAATGATCACCCTTTTTGAGGGATCAGTGCCTAGGTCACTTGGGGATATGGAGTCAAGGATAACTATGAGTAAGAACTTAGTTTCTTGATCAAGGAGGCCCAGAAAGTCAACTTCGTCCAATGTTGAGAGAAAGAAAAGAAAAGTGACCTTCAAGCATTTATACTCCAAAGCAAATGATGCAAGCTTCTCATGATAAATAAATCTCTAGGACATTTCATTCATATAATATTGGCCCACACATCAAATTAGCTAAAACATGCTCAGTTCCAAATTTCGACAATGCAACAACTAGACCTAATTTTATAATTATGCAGCAACAAGAATAATATCATCAAAATTTACTTAAAACGTTATAGAGTATATCCAACCAGCATTTCGTTTGCTCAATGAAGCTCTAAGACGAGAAATAGCCCAAATCAATACATCAAAATTCATCCATCTCCAAAAATGTCCACCGAGGAAAAGGTGCGAAAATTCTCTATCATTAGAGAGATCCCAAGTCAAGTGATGATACAAATGAATGTATCTAACATCAATATATAGCCTCCTAAGGAGTTCGAATTAGCCTATCTGCCCCTAATGATAAAATAATGTGCAAATAATAACCCCTAATGGTGACAAGCCCACTATACTAGCTCATAATGTAAAAACAAGCCTCACAAGGGGCCAAATAATGATGTATGCATGTCGTAGGGCCCTCTAAAGGCTTAATAACTTCCTAAAGTGACATATTGAGGAAGAAATTCCTCAGAATATGATGGACAAGGGGGTGGCCCCTTGTTCTCCAAGTAGTAGACTTGTGGTGATCTGAGTGGGTCTGAGGGCACATCAATGACCCCATGTGTCTCCATATGAATCAGAGATGTTTGTAGATCCTCTGCAATGGTCCAGGTGGTGGAATGAATGCTGCCATGACATCATACAAGTGCTGGGACCCCTGCCAAGAGTGTGGGGCTCTTGTTGGGGCCTGCTGGGCATAGTGTACCAATCATGTCACCATCGTCCCAAAAGTGGATCACTAGTAGTCTCTGAACATCCATGAAGATCTGTGGAGTGTTGTTTGCTGCTATGGAGGCCCATGGATCTCTATGCACACCCTACATTTGCCAATGTGGACCTTTGGGGGTCAAGATCCCATATAGGGAAACCAAACCCAATGGAAACCACCTGTAATCTTGCATAAGATCCAATGCATCCCCTAGGCTTCCAGTACAACCAATCATTAGAGTAATCGGGTAAGAGAGCTTACAAATCATGGATAACAAAGTGGGCACTTCATAATGGCATGCCTTTCTGTAGTGGGCTTTGGCATGTGCCAGTGTCTCTAGGCTCCAAAGGGGGTTAGCCAAGTACCTTATTAGGTGGTTTCTGCCCTTAAAGGGGATAGTATGTCCAAGGTACATCCCTCTAGTGCGGGTGGCAAGTGACAAATAAGTGAGGTGGAATAGGGAATAAGAGGGGCAACACTGAACCACATAGTGGGGAATAGGGGTAGCTAGATAAAGGGAAGCTCGTACTTGGCTATGTAACATATAGGGGGAAGCAGTCGTGGTACATGAGGTGCCCCGACCTTGATTTTTCCACCCTTATTCATATACCTTTTGCCTTTTATGAAATTTCTTTAATTAATTGCTCGGGGCTCAAAGGACAAGAGCATGATGTGTAAGATATAGCAGTGATTACCCCCTTTCAGGTAGGGCGGTTCATTTCTCTCCAGGGGTTGGGACAATCATGGGTTCCTGAATGATAGAGGAGGCTCATCTAGGGCCCATGGAACCAGGGTGATGGCCAATTATTAGGGCAGATCTCATGTAATTTCTTTTGCCCATGTGCTGATTATTTTTGTCTCGAACATCTTTTGCATTTTGTGGTACAATTTCCTGTTAAATGTGGCCAATTATGCTTTTCTCTTTTTCTTTTAATTGCTTCAACTATTGGAATATCTAAGTCTGACACGTTAGAAACCCTTCATGCACTTTACTGATTTATTCCTACCTACTTGTTCTGTTAATTAACAAGTTATTTACCATGTAAATACTGGAAATAAATACAAGTACATGCTCAACACATTACAGATCATCAATTGGAGGAAATAGAAACAAGCACACAAGTGACACCGTTGTTTTTGGACTAATGTCCCCGGAAAAACCGTATGTGGGAAAATCGGTGCAACTATTTGAGGGTTTGATTTATTAAGCAGTTTCAGAATACAATTTGGTGCCAAATCCGGCTCACCCAACAGAGAAAAATCTCGGCAGTAGCACCTCTCTACTTGGAAGCAGATATTCCGGCTGAAACCTCGGATAAACACTCCGGCAGCTCCACGGCTCCAATCTGCCCCACGAAACCCCAACGTCAGCCTCTAAGGACTGCGTTAGCCTCTCTCTGGCCTAGCGTTAGCCCAATGTCACTCTGGCTTCGCCTGCGTCAGCCTCTGGAGGCACTGCGTTAGTCCTCTGGTCCTCTGCGTCACCCACACTGGCCCTTTGAGGCACTGCGCAGCTCCTGGTTGCCTCTGCGTGAGCCCTGGCTGGTTCTGCGTGAACCCTTGGCTGCTTCTGCGTCCCTCTCTTCGGCTACTGCGCTGATCCTCCCGGTGCTATCTCTGCTTCTCTGCTTCTGCATTCACTGCCCCTCAACTGCAACTCTGATCATTCTCTCAACTTTCTCAGAAAACTCAACCCCTGAAAGTCGAAATCTTGATCTCTTGGTGTGTTCTCCAAGTGGCCTTCAAGTCTCCTCTTATACTTTTCTCGTTGACAATTCAACGACCGAGATTAAGTCCCTAATCAACAGCTAATATTAAATCTGGCTTGATCCATGACTTTTGGACCCTTCTAACATAGTTTTATATTAATTCATATTGATATTTTATTTTCCCTAAGTTTAGACTTAGGGACACCATTAAAAATATTAATTATTTTAATATCTCCAAATTGTTTAGAATCTGCCCAAACCATTTCTGGGTATTGGAGATCTCATGTGCCTTAGCCTCTCCACCAATTTTCGTGGCTAGAGCACATTTGATGCTACCCCAAATCAACACTCCCTCTTAGCGAGGACTGTGCTCTAGCAATACTTCTCATTGAGTATCACCCTGATCATCCGACATCGGTCCCTGTGCTGATGCTAGGCATGCTGCCCATCATCTTTTGCATTGCTACATCCTGTACTGCTACCCATGGCCTTGCCACTGCCATTGCTGCATCCGTACTGCAACTCCCTCTGCATCTGTGTTGCTGTCCATGGCCCTGCCACTGCCACTGTTGCATTTGCATTGCAACCCCTCTCACCATGCTGCATGGTGCTGCCCATAGCACTACCATTACTAACTGCTGCACTGCAACTCAGTTAGTGAGAAGTAAGTAACTGATCTCCCAACTCTAACATCTCTGTCAGGCTAGAGACACCCTCGATGCTGAAACTCTCTCTGTTGTTGACAAGTGCTCCCGACGATGAACCACACTTGTTGGTTCGAAACGTGTCAACAAATGCATTCGAATGTGATTTACGCCGAAAAATCTTCTCAAAAAACTTGATATGGATTACAGAAGCTTAAATTCAACAAGTGCTCCCTCTCCGACCTTTGCGCTCCTGCAACAATTCCATGCATCTCGCACCGTTGCACACCTCTTTGTGCCATCCTGCACTTGTGCAACAATCTTGTGCTTCTCGCACTGTTTCCTCACACTATCCTGAGAATCCTGCACTGTAGCTCCCTCTGTCGCTCCATCCGCATCCGTCTCTACTGACATTGCCAGTACTGCTACTCTTCTTTGGGGCTTAGCAAGGTCTAATCCAAGAGGCTGGGTACCTCGAGGATCCTGCCCCTCATCGCCTGTAGTCCGTCTGACTACAGCTTGATGACTCCCCACTTCCGCTCAAGTGGTGTGTGTGCACTCATGGCACAGTCATCGTCTGTCTCCACTTCCTTCTCTGCCCTTGCTGGCGCTACCTTGGTCTCGGAGGCCTCTCCCTTGCTCTTCTTCCTTGGACACTGGGTCGCATAATGACCCAACTCCCCACAGTGGAAGCATTTGACCTTGGAGAGGTCCTTCTTCTTACGTTTCTCCTGCTTTCCCTCAGATGCTAGGGCAGCATCCACCTCCTCCTCCTCCTTGATTCTGATCCCCTTGCCGCTAGTTCCCACCTCGCTAAGCCTTCTGATCTCTCCTTGGCGAAGAGCAGCCCACATTTCCTCCCAATCTGGAAGGGTCGCCCTGCCCAGTATGCTTTGGACAAACACCTCCCAGTCTTTTGAGACTGTGTTCAGGGCTGTTCTCATCATCAATTCTGGATCAAGCGTGCCCCTATGGAAGTCAGCTGATCCTGGATCTCCTTTAATCGACCGAGGAATGGGTCGATCTGTTCTCCCTTCTGCATCTGGTATGATCGCAGTTGATTTTCTAGTAACATCCTTCTCCGCACAGAAGTATGCTGGTACAATTTCTTTAGGGCCTCCCACATCTCATTTGCCATTTCCTTTTTGGCAATATGTGGTACTACATGGTCCTTGATCCTGTCAAGAATGATGCTGTTGGCCCTCGCCATTGCCTCCTCGTACTTGTCGTTATCAGCTGGGTCCACTGGGATAGTTATCGTCCTCAAGGTGAAGTGCTTGACACGATTCCTGTCTAGAACGGATAGGATTCTGGCCTTCCAGACTACGAAGTTTGAGGCTCCGTCCAGTTTGTCCTGGTCTCTTACCCCATTCACTGGCATCTCGCTACTCCTTACTTCCCTCCTGGAAGTTCTTGGTGTGACTCCCTCTGAGCTTCGGTTTCCCTCCTGGAAACCCTTCTGCCAATGTCGAGATGCCCCCACTCCGATTGCTAGTGCAGCTGCACCATTGATCTGGATTTCTCAGCTAGAAATCCTCATTAGCAACTCCCTCCTCCTTGGCCTTGCCTTGTTAGGTACTGTTTTGACTATAGTACCCAACTAGCTCCACTCTGCAACTTACCCACAACCTCCTAAACCCCAGCAAACTGAAGGTTAGAGCTTCTAGGCTCTGCGCAATCCTAACATCGGCAATTCAGCTTCCTCAACCCACTGCGTCAACCCTCCTGGCCTCTGCGCGACTTTGCGTGAGCCTGTCTTTGCCTCCCTCAGCCTCTGCGCTGCCTCTTCTTGGCTCAATCTTGATGATGCAGGCACTGCGTCACCCCTTCCTTGCTGCTACTATGCTAGGAACAACTTCTGTCACTTGGGACAACTATTTTCTGCTGCTGCTGCTTTGCTCGGCTGATGTCCTCAGTTCTCCTGTGATCTGCAACCACGCTTTGATACCATGTTGGAATTTCTAAGTTTGACATGTTAGAAACCCTTCATGCACTTTACTGATTTATTCCTACCTACTTGTTCTGTTAATTAACAAGTTGTTTACCACGTAAATACTGGAAATAAATACAAGTACATGCTCAACACATTATAGATCATCAACTGACGGAAATAGAAACAAGCACACAAGTGACACTGTTGTTTTTGGACTAATGTGCCCAGAAAAACCCAATGCGGGAAAACCGGTGCAGCTATCTGAGGGTTTGATTTATTAAGCAATCTCAGAATACAATCTGGGTGCCAAATCCGGCTCACTCAACAGAGAAAAATCTCGGTAGTAGCACCTCTCTACTCGGAAGTAGATATTCCGGCTGAAACCCGGGATAAACACTCCGGCAGCTCCACAACTCCAATCTGCCCCATGAAATCCCAACGTCAGCCTCTCTCTGGCCCAATGTTAGCCCAACGTCAGCCTCTCTCTGGCCCAGTGTTAGCCCAACGTCACTCTGGATTGGCTTGCGTCAGCCTCTGGAGGCACTGTGTCAATCCTCTAGCCCTCTGCGTCACCCACGCTGGCCTTATGAGGATTGCGTAGCTTCTGGTTGCCTCTGCGTGAACCTTCGCTGGTTCTGCGTGAACCTTTGGCTGCTTCTGCGTCCCTCTCTCCGACTACTGCGCTGAGCCTCCCGGTGCTATCTCTGCCTCTCTGCGTCTGCATTCACTGCCCCTCAGCTGCAACTCTGATCACTCTCTCAACTTTCTCAGCAAACTCAGCCCCAGAAAGTCGAAATCTTGATCTCTTGGTGTGTTCTCCAAGTGACCCTCAAGCCTCCTCTTATACTTTTCTTGTTGACAATTCAACGACCGAGATTAAGTCCCTAATCAACTGCTAAGATTAGATCTGGCTTGATCCATGACTTTTGGATCCTTCTAACACAGTTTTATATTAATTCACATTAATATTTTATTTTCCCTAAGTTTAGACTTAGGGACTCCATTAAAAATATTAAATATTTTAATATCTCCTAAACTGTTAAGAATATGCCCAAACCATTTCTGGGTATTGGAGATCTCATGTGCCTTAGCCTCTCCACCAATTTTCGTGGCTAGAGCATATCTGATGCTACCCCAAATCAACATCAACCTTCGGGGCATCATTCTAGGTTTGTCCCAAGGTGGGGGCAAGGGGATAGGGAGGCTAGCCCTATGTGGACCCAAGTGGGAGAAAAGATGAATGGGGGTATAACGAGTGAAAAGGGAGTAATATGTGCAGGTAAAGGAGCGGGACCATGCACCCAAAGTCGGGGTTTCCCAAGTAGTACCACCTTAGAACCAAATGGTCAATAAAGGAGATCCCACGGGTCAACCAAAATAGATCAAGGGGACAGGAGCACAAACTAAGCCCACTCTTTCCGCCAAATCTCCCCATCAATCCATACCCAGAAGTATCCATGATAAGTAAACCCAATACTCAATTACCAAATAACAAGACATACCTTTAGATTCGGGAGGCCCACCTTCAAACATACGATCAATACAGGTGGATGAGGCACTACATGGATGGCTCAGGTGGCAGAGAAATGACACAACGAGCTAGTAGGAGGCATCAAGGGGCTCATCATGGAGAAAAATTTCTCTTGTGGATATCACCCACAAAGTGGTGGGTAACAGGGACCATGTGGTCAATGTAGTCAATCAATCCATCTCTAACCTCCCCAGTCAAAGCTTCTGCGTCTAGAGATTTATAATGATACATTGGGTTCAGAAAATACCCAATTGCATGTATAGGGCGATGGAGTTGATTGTTCCATCTTTGGTCAATGATTTCCCAAATGGGCCCAAACTTAGCCACTCTATCCTCTTATGCTGCCTTTATTTGCTCCTTTGCTTGATCCATAACCTCATAAATGAATCCCATAGCCAATCTTTCCCCATCCACCAACCGCAACACCTTAACCAGTGGTTCAACAACCTTCACAATCTTTGCTGCCTTTTTCCAAAATATTTCTTCATTAACCTTCTTTCTCACATCTTTGCCATCTTGTTTGCGAGACCATTGACATTCATTCCATTCATCGCTGGAAAACACCCTTTGCAAGTTTCTATGTTGGGGAAGCATAGATTGCAATGTCAAAAATTGAGTTGCAAATCTAGTGATGGTAGGCCTAACAATATCCTTGCCCCCTGTGTTTTTCCTCATTAGGTTCAAAATCCAGGAGTGATTGTAGATATATTTTGTTATGCTTTTGGCATGCTCTACAGTGTTGTTGATCCAATCTATTTTACCAATATCCTCAAGCATGAGGTCTATGCAATGTGCAACACGTGGGGTCCAAAATATGGTTTTGTGTTTTTCCTCTAACATTTTACCAGCAAGAACATAGAGACATTATTTGTGATGATTTGAACAACATTAGCGACCTCCACCTCTTCAACAACCTCATCCAAAAGCTGAAACACCAAGTGTGCATCTTTCACCCTTTCAGATGCATCAACTAATTTTAGAAACATGGTTCCATGTGGGCAAAAGATAAGAAAGTTTATGATGGTATGGTTCCTTTGATCAGTGCATCCATCTAACATGATGGTACATCTTGTTTTTTTCCATGAGCTTTTGAAATCTTTCAAATATTCATCAATGGACAAAACCTCTTTTTGCAAAAGAGAACCCCTTAACTCATGCATAGTAGGGTCTTTGAAGCCCTTTTGCGTAGCAAATATGGCATCAAACATAGGTTCATAATATGGTGAATGAGAAGCATTGAAGGGGATATCAGCATCATACCACCATCTAGCTATGTAATCAAAGGCAATTTCTCTCAATTCTTTCTTCCAATGGTCATGTAAAGTGGGCTACATTTGACCTCTATTAGCTTGAGGACCATGTGCACTATCAGAGGGAGAGGACGGTGTGAAATAACTTTTGATATCACCATTCATTTAATTTTACCCTTACCATTTTCTTGAATAGACTCCAAAGAGGGAGGAACATAGCGAAAGGGGTTGGAATGTTGGATGCATCAGTGCAAGGGATAGATGAAGAACCCTCATAATCAAAATTGGGGTTGTTAACCATCATGTGTTTTATACTCCTCTTCCTCCCAATTTCAACCTCTATTTCTTTTTGCCTAGCTTTTTTTCCTCAAACTTCTCAAATTTTTCTACCAACTGCTTCCTAATATCCCCATTTTGTTTTGTTGGTGCTGCACATGGATCAATTTGGCCTCTAATACCAGCCAAGTGTTGTTTCAACCTATGAATGCCCCCTCCACCTCCCTTAATTTTTCTATGACAAAATTTGCAATGCATTCGATTATCAATCATCTAAGCATATACCCAAGCAACATCTTTCATTCTAGGAGCCATTTATGATATTTGGACTTGGAAATGAAAGGAAACAAATCTGAAAATGAAAAGAAAACAAAAAAAAACTCTTCAATGTTCATTTCTTTTACAAAAATTACTCTTTTCAATTTCCAGATTTGCAAAAAACAAAAAAGCACAAGCAAAGGTAGATTTGAGAAGCAAAAAAAAAAATTACCTCTAGGCTCTAGCTTCCTCAATGCTGCTCCAATGACTGCTCAACAAGCTACTCACTACTGCTTCAATGATTGACCAAGACTCCTCACTTCTGCTCCAAAAACCAACTCCACGACTCTTCACAAACTCCCCATAAATGCTCACACAAATGCAATGAGAAAGTTGGGAGGAAATGTGAGGGGGTTGGGTAGCTTTTATAGGCTTGGGAGAGGTTAGATGGACAAGCAAAAAACCTAAAAAAAAAAAAAAAACCAAGTTTGGAGTCCGCTTTCCCTCCATTTTCCGCCGCTGACTGGGTTTAATTGGCTCGACTGGTTGAAGTTAGACTCACCCAAGCCGACTGGTTTGCGATCGAACCGATCGAGTTGGTGACTCGGTTGATTCCGAATCGGCTCGACCAAATTTTAAAACATAACTCTTCTCTAGAAGGTAGAATTCATGTCTACAGGAATCTTGCAAAAAGAGTTGGTCGTAAGAATGTGATCGGTAACATAAGCATGAAAGGACTTCCATGTGATTACTCGATGCTTGGAAGGAGTTATGTATGTCTTGAAATGGCTAAAGATCAAGACTCTTCCATAAGATAGCATGGCTTAGACATGATGATATTGATCAACATCAAATATGGTCTCCTGAAGAAAGAAAGAGAGTCGACAATGACAACTCCAAGGAAGAAGGTATTGTAGCTTGCTGATTAGTTTGTTCCATGGACACTTTGATTGATGATTGATATCACGGAGAAAGATTTTGGTATAATATGAAGATGGACCATGTGAAGGATGTTGATCTCAAAGGAAACAAGTAAGCAGAATCTGATATCTTGACAAAAGGCCATCATGATGAAGTAATTATGATATTGATGTTTTAGTATTGGTTATCTGGTTGGTATATGGTTTTGCTACCTGAAAGAATGTTGCAAAAATGCATAATCGCAGTTGAGGCAACTGTTTGTTTTGAAATCAATTCAAAGAATAAACGTATTGAGTGGATGGCTTTGGTAATCCTTGGAGGATTATATGGCCAAGATGTCTACATCATCTTGGCATTGGAAGGTAGCAGTACAAAAAGATCACCTGATGTTTATGTTTCAATGGCAATGAAGATCACTTTCATGATTAGAGGGACCTATGACTAGCTCTACTTTGATTGGCTCAAAATAATGTCTTTGTTGATGATGACTAAAGGAAAGTGATATGAAAGGTTGATGGCTTGAACCCTGTCACAGATTGAAGAAAGAGTTTGGCTCCATTACATTCTATAAAATAAAAGATCAATATGATGAGATGCAAAGGAAAGGAGGAGCCATGCAGCTACTTGAAGATCTCCATGAAAGAACTAGTAGCTGAGGTATTGATAAAGTTTGAGACAAGCTAAAGAGTTTGTGGTTATGTCTTCCTAGTTAAAAGGAAGCGAGGTATCTTCTCTACACTTAAGAGGGAATAAGTAATCTTCTTAACGTTTGAGGAGTAAGGATCTATTCCCCGATCAAGAGGGAATGAGGATCTCCTCTTTGGTTGAGAGGGAGTGATGATGGACATTTTTTCTCTTCTTCATGTGTCATGCACTAGGCCAGGTCTAACAACCGTACGCCTAGTGAAGGCCATGAATGGAAAATGGAAAATGGAGGATTGGATAAGCTTCTAGGATTTGTACTCCTTGAGGATTGGGAAATCCAAGAAAGGAAGTAATCCTGTGTACCAACACTCTTTGAGGGTTGAACAGGGTATTCAAGACAAGAGTGGTCGAAGAGGACTGATATTCTTTGAGGATTAGGAATCCAAGATAAGAATAATCCTATAAGGACATACCCGATGAACATCCAGATGGGGTATGTGCCTTGAAGAGATAGTGTGGTATCTCACATAAAGCCTCCCAACATTGTGCTCTGATCTAGTGGAGAGATAGAGCTTGTTAGTCAAGGCCTCGCTATGTTGACAATGTTGGTTACAATGATGATGCTTAAAGATGGCTTATCAATCCGATTGTTGGAAATACTGAGAGGGGGGTGAATCAGTATTTCCCTCCCTTCAATTTTCACAATTGGTTAGCTTTCTTACTTACATTCAGAGCATTAACATGAACATAAAAGGCATCATCACATCGATGGACAGTAGACAAGATATGTTGCTTAACAAGCTCAGGTTATGTATGGGTTACATACAAGTTTACTAGATAAATCTGGAAGGAAGTGCAAGACTCCCCAAGGTTTTACCAGCAAGCTGGAAGGAAGCATATGCTTCCTAAATGGTTGGGCTGCCATACCAGGGATAATGGCCTAAGTGCAATCAGCCTTTACTGCTGTCCTCTGCTGCTACTGCTGCTATCCACTCTCTGCTACTGCTGTTGCTACTGTCACTGCTGCCATCACCACTGCTGCTGCTACCACAACTGCTACTGCTGCTGTCCACTCTCTGCTGCTGCTACCAT
Organism: Pinus taeda; assembly: GCA_000404065.3. NCBI lineage: Eukaryota > Viridiplantae > Streptophyta > Pinopsida > Pinales > Pinaceae > Pinus > Pinus taeda. The sequence continues at coordinate 314,798 of APFE031639491.1, read as the reverse complement.
CACTGCTGCCATCACCACTGCTGCTCACTGCTGTTACTATCACGACCCACTCACTTGTCCAATGCTACCTCTGCTGCAACTTACTACTGTTGCACTTACTGTCTTCATACCCTACTACTGCTGTCCAATATCACTCATGCTATCAAACTTCTGTACAAGACTGTCTAGCTTACTCAAACCAAGATCACTGTCATACAAAGGATCAATGCAAGGTTCACAATACTAAGTTATATGAAGATCAAAGTCACTCTAATGCTGTCATATAAATATTCATACTGTACCAAGGTTTTGCCCCCTCAACTTACATAAGAATCACTGCTAGCACACCTCAGAGAAAGCAACAGAACTCTGTTATAAGGCAGATCAAGGTCACTGTCAAATGAATTGCTATCATATGGAAGTCTCCAAGTTGCTGATGTATCAAGTATTCTTATAGTCAAGTCATGTCATATATAAGTCTCTGCTATTACTATTTGTCATACATGTCTTACTGTCTCCATGGTTATTGTCCAATTCTCAGTCTTGCAAGACCTTGTGATCTTCAGCAAGTGTCTGCTTTTCTGGATAGGATACTAATAATTTGATATATACATAATCTTGTAACCACAACTATAATTATGCTGCCTCCATGTCATCAAGGTTACTATAGTCAACAAGAACACTGTTAAGGTTTCTGTAATCGATTATTATCTTACTGTCAGCTAGGTCATACATCAAATCACTGCCATAGTTCTCAAGCCACTGCCTTGCTGTTATGAATTAGGGTTATTGTAATAGTGGCACTGCCAAAATGGGAGTCACTGTCACACTGTCATATATCTGGTTTCCTTTGGGTCACTTCCACACCTCTATGCTTGGCTTTTAGTCTTAGAATCTGGAGGCGTCAATGTACTGTCACCATGGTATAAGTATCTGCAACTAGAAGTCATCATGTCTTCAATATGTCCACTGTTGTAATTGTAGTATTGTCACCACTGTTCTTGCTCCTTTAATATCTGCCTCGGCTAGCTAGCCAATCCAAAACTAGCAACAAACATTGTTTCATATCAATTTGTATAGGGCTTGGTTTTATAGACAAATATTAACACTTGTACAGTCTCCATACTTGCAAACTCGTCTCCAGCATCCAAAGTTGTCATCCCAGATTTTCAAACAACCAGGGGTGTTATACACAGGTTTTACATCCATACATCAAAGAGTGACTGGTTATCCCCAATGATGAACTTTTACAACCAAACAGTCCAGACATTATCTTACGCATAGGGCAGAGAGTTAACATATTGATACATGTTTTATAGACCAATGGTTTGCTTGAAGGTTGGTGCTTGGATCATCTTTCTACAGGTTTGCAGTCGCCATTTGGAACATACTTAGAAATTTTCATGACTGCAAGAGCATTCGAAGAATTAATTCATGAACCACAGGCTGCTTCAACCAATCTGAAAATCACTTATTGTTTTGATACAGGATGTATGGCTTCAGGTGAGCATTCCAGGTCTTTTATTACAGACCTAGTGAGTCATCAAGATTAGTGATGCGATTATTATAAGAGAAGTGCCAGCAATGCCGCAGACCTCAACAAGGCCCACAGAACCCAAACAAAAGAACAATGAAATTCCAATAGCAAAGATGGCTCAAAATCCCTTGGTCACAGAACTATTCTAATGAGGATCACCTACACAGAAAAGAAACTAGCAAAACCCTTAGCTTAGGAGGAATAACCTTTACCCAAGCGAAAAAAACCTTATACAGAACTTTGAATCTTTGATTGACCGCGGATGAAAGAGTGAATTAATTTTAGTGAGAAGCTCAATTAATTCGATGCCTAAAAGGTTCCATATGCCCTTTATTTATATAGATAATGGATGTGTATCTTAGGTTAGCCAACATAGGGTTTAAGGAGGTAAAGTCCCTTTTTTTTCTTTTTTTTTTTTGATGGTAAGTCAACTAGGTAAGGAAGGGAATTATTTAAGAAAAATAAAATTCCCACCAAATCCTTTTGGTCCATTTTCAAATTAAAATTTGGACTTTAATTTTGACACCCTTCAATTATTTTAATTCAACCTTTGCTTCTATGATAGTTCGCCACATCATTGATTTGATAGCTTCTTCTTTGCCATAAAATGCCATGTCATCATCAACTTTTTCTTTGCCACATCATTCAAATTAATAATATGGTGCCACCTCAACAGCCCTTCGGGGTTTTGGACCACTGGCTGGGGCTTGCAACTTTGGCTGAGCATTTCTATCAAACTGTGAGGCCGCTCGAGACGCTCTATATCCCACCGGAATCGACTCTACGAGGAGAATCCAATGGCTAGGGTCTCCTAGGCAAAATCGCTGATATGCATCATCAAAATCTCTAGCAAGTGTGGGGTTATCCTTTGTCCAGGAAATCCAAACCCTAGGGCTAGGGTTTCACCACTGCACCATCAAGCTGGATATCATCACATCATGACCTCCAAACCCTGACATCAATGATGATATCTACACTCATTCTACATCTTGCATTTGCCTATACCTGCTACACTTGCTCGACATCCTGCACTTGCTTTGACATCAATGACAACATACTCAACACTGATTCTTCTTATGAGAATATTTCAGTTTGAGTGAATCCTTGTACCGGTTATGTAATTATGAATACCTCCCTAGTTAAGAGGGAGTGTTGGATAATGTAACTAGATTCAGTCTTCATAATTACCTTTGTACTTATGACATTTTATATTTTTGTAAAAAGAAGAAAAATAATTATTATTTTAAGCATGGGTTTCATGCTCAAGTTGATTTGTCTTCTAGGTCAAGCATGTTCTTCATGCTTCTAGGGTTTGTCAAGTCAAAAGAGCATTTGTGATAAGTCTTGAAGTCAAGTCCCATTTGGACTTTGAAAATAAAATACAAAGAAAAAATTATTATGAGTCAAAATGTCATTTTCATCCCTACAAGACCAAGTCGTCCCTGCCACTTCAAGTTGGTCCAGTTTGGGGTAATTCAACCTTCTCAAATGTGTATATATAAGAGCAGCTCAACCTCATTTGACATAGACAAAAAGCATGTTCAATCTCTTGGAAGGAAAGGAAGAAAATCAACAAGATACACAAGGAAGGGAGTCTAAGTCAAGGAGAGAGAAAGATAGGTCAAAGGAGAGAGAAAGCTAGGTCAAAGGAGAAGAAAATATGTCCTTAAAACTCCCACACATGTGAAAATTTCAGAATTGCAGGGGGCCAAAGTCTGAAGTTTGACCAGCGTTGGAAGGGTTTGACTATCGTTGACTTGAGGAGACTTTGACTTGTTGGAAAAGCTTGGAAGGAGGGCCGACTCGGGGCTTGTGAGTGGACTTGGTCTTGGTATTTGGGTCTTGGATTTCTCATTTGATCTGATTCTATAAGAAGAGAAGAAATTCTTTCTGGGTTTCCCCCTTTGGAGGGGTTTTGCCCTGGCTTGGAGCCTATATTTTATGTCCATTGTCTTTTATGATCTTCATGGTTTATGATCTTGATAATTGTTTGATGAAAAGAATCTGATAAAGAATAAGAAGAAGCTAACATAAGTTCACAAGCAGTGATTAAGGATAGGAGAATTGTTTTAATCGTTGCCCTAATTGATTCTCCAACAAGAGGGATATTACACATTGCTATGATTGGAATAAGGTTGATAGCTGCTGCAAGTGGTTTGCTAAATTGAGGGAAGGCACAATCTCTCTTGCACTTGCCCTTAGTGACTCAAAAGAAATAGGGCATTCTAACTTTGTGCAGTTGTGTTAGGGTCATCATCCATTCGATGGGCCTTATAATTTTCGATTGAGTGGGCTTGTGATTCTCCTCTGCGATGTCGCCTTTGGAGCCTATGCCAATGGAAAGACATACAAGGTTAATGATTTTGAGTTTATTGCACTTGCTATCCCACCTAAATCTTTTGCTATCATAATCTGAAATCCTGCTCAATCTCCATCCATTGCTATTTCGCATGAGGGAGCATCGATCTACAGTTGCCATGATTGCATCTTGTCTCCCTCACATGGATTCCACTAGTTCCATCTTTGATGTCGCCCTCAACATTATGTAGGTTTCATGCTTCCACCTGTGTGGATCGTCATTGAACACTGAAGGGTTGTCACTTGGTGTTGATGAGCCTTGTGATCTTTGATGCTCTCCCCCAATCATGTTTCTTTTGCATGTAGGATTAACCATGGAGTTGCCACCTTTTACTTTGATCATTATTTTAATATTTAAGGAACCAAAACCTCCTCCATGGTTTTGTTTACTTTCATTGTGCCAGGAATTAGGGTGATTGCTTGATTTGCCAGAAAACCGGCCAATGTGTTGAGGTCGCTATTGCACTGCCTGCATATCCTCCAATTGTTGATTTAATCCTCTTATTTCTAGTCTTAGGTCATGGATTTATTCCTCTGAGTTGTCAAAATGCCCATTAGGGAGTCTTATTGACTTGAGAGACCATCAACTCTCTTGCTCAGAATAGCAATTTTTGTTTGGGTTGATGCTTCCATTCTATCGGCTTATGCACCAGTGTCCCATCTTCTGCTTCTCCTTCCCACCATTGCTTTGATTGGAATAAGGTTGACAACTGCTGCAAGTGGTTTTCTAAATCGAGCAAAGGCACAGTCTCACTTGCACTTAGCCTCTATGTCTCGAAAGAAATAGAGCATTCTAAATTTGTGTAGTTGTGTTAGAGTCGTCCATTCGATGGGCCTTATAATTTTCCATTGAGTGGGCTTGTGATTCTCCTCCGCAATATCACCTTTAGAGCCTATGACAATGGGAAGACATACTAGCTAAATGATTTTGAGATTATTGCACCTGCTATCCCACCTAAATCTTTCATTGTCCCACGTCTTGCTCAATCTCCATCCATCGCTATTTTGCACGAGGGAGAGTCAAACTGCAGTTGCCATGATTGCATCCCTTCTCCCTCACACGAATTCCACTGGTTCTGTCTTTGATGTCCCCCTCAACATTATGTAGGCTCCATGCCTCCACCTGTGTGGATCATCGTTGAATGCTAAAGGGTTGCCCCTTGGTCTTGATGAGCCTTGTAATCTTTGATTCCCTCTCCCAATCATCTTTCTTTTGCATGTGGGATTTACCATGGAGTTGCCACCTTTTACTTTGATCATTATTTAAATATTTTAGGAACCAGAACTTCCTCCACGGTTTTGTTTACTTTCATTGTGCCAGGGGTTGGGTGATTGTGTCATATCCCCATTTTTATCCTTCTTCATAGTGCAACCAGGGTGGATTTCCAGGGCAGGAGATGGCCAGGTCAGTGGTGCCGGTTTATGGCATCAGGGGTTCCGATGGAGATTTGCATAGTTTTTATGGGATTTGATGGCATTCGCTTGGCATATTCCATCATCCACACAGTTTGCCTTTCGTTCCATCTTTTTCCGACAACTTTCAGAAATCAACATTATTATTGGGCATAACTTAATTAATTATGCTGGAGGTGGCATTCCGAGGAGATTAATTGGTGGAACACCTCAGTGTAATAAATTGTTGGAACCGGAACAAGAAGATCTATAGGATGGGATAGTTAGATATGAGTTTCAATGGCCTGGGGAGACATGGTGGCCAATTTACCCTTTTCCCACATTAAAAGAATATTTTAATTCAAATAAAAGAGGGAAACGTGCTCCATGATTAAAATAATAATAAAATAGAAGGTTCTAGAGGAGTCCAACAAATTTATAAAAGAGGAGGAGGAGACCATTGGAGGACATCTTGGATTGAGTATTGTTTCTTGTATGAGAGATTGAGAACCCGATTCTCTACTCCATTGGTAGCCCCAGGACAAAACCCCTTAGGTGATTCAGAGAGATTGGGCGAGCACCCATCTTCCTTTGGTGAATCCATTCAGGGTTCACAGGTTGCAGTGTATTGGTTTTTCAGTTTGTTTTGGAGGCCGATAGCGACATTATTGTAGCTCTGTCCGAGGTCATTGTCCTCAGCTATATGGGTTGTATTTGCATGTAAACCCCAATGCTTCTAATATAATAAAGCTGGATATTTCCTGTTCATTGTGTTATGAGATTGCAATGCTCTGTTTTGTTTATTTTTACATGGCAATCTTCTGTTAAATGTATGATAAATTTCATGTGAAGAGCTTGTTCCAAAATTTTCTCATTTGGGTCATTACAGTGGTATCAGAGCCTTGGTCTTGGCTCAGCCTGAGGGTTTTATGTAGATCAAGTTATCTGGTTGGAGTCAAATTCTGAGAAGGCCAAAGGTACGCTCAAAGGGGCCAAAATATTGCTGGCCAAAATATTGTTAAATTGCCAAACGCTTGAGCATTGTTAGTATGGAGAGGGCCGAAGATTAAAGGCCATAGAAGACCATCTAGAGAAGCCGCAATTATCAAGATTTACTTTGGCTTGAAAGTTCTAACGGAACTAGAAGGGTCGAGGATAATCATTGAAGGGTGGCCATTGAATTTGGGCTAAATCGTGAACCGTGAACAAGTTGGGGTCCACGTTATCAAAGATTTTTTTTGACTAACAGTTGTGTGGAAACCGAAGTTTATCATTTTTTCTTTTTTGAAAATCTGTGTGGGGTTTTCGTTTTTCTGGCTGCGTCTATTAAAATTTTCCAATTGCCGGAACTCCTCTAAAGTTCGAGGGCATCGCCTTAGTCAGCGAATGAAGAAAAACAAATTGTTCTGGATGTAAGGTAGTGTACTGAGGTCGGATCGTTATTGGAAGCAAGGATCCCATCAAAGGGCAAGTCCCAGTGAAAAAGCGTTGTCGTAGACCAATTTGTGTCATGGTGAAAAAAGTTGCAATGAGCTCGAGTTCTAGGAATAACTTGATGACGAATGAAAGCCCACGTTGCAGGGTGTCTTGACGACACGTAAGACACGGTATGACTGAACCGCTTGTGCAATCATTTCCGCAGAGTAAAATCTGAATTGTGGTGTAATTGGCGTCGGCGGTAGTCGAGTAAGGAAATCAACAGAGGCCCGAGTTAGTCACCAGAAGCCACGGGGATGACTGCTGCCCCTGGGGACACGAAAATAATGACTACGTATAGCAACAAGGGTGTCGACTTCCATCATCGAGCATTGAAACAGTGACTGGATTTCTTTCATGCCACTCCTGTAGTCGACAAGTTAGATTCAGAAGTGTGCATGGGGATATGAATTAATTCTCGGATACAGATCCCTATTCCTACCCTCCACTGTGTAAACAATTTTTTTTGTTTTTGCTGATTGACGAATTTGTGAGGGTCGATTCCTCTGTTGTATCATGGGTTGGTTCGACTATTGTTGCGTAAATTTGTTGTAGGGAGGTCCAGCTCCTATTTGGTGATGAATTGTACCTCTATCTTGTGACGATTGGCGGAGTTTACCTGGAACTGGAGCTCGAGTCAGCAGTCGAAGCCAATTAAAATTGTAGGGACGAAGGGTTGAGATGTCAAGCAGTCACGTGGATGCTGTGTTGACTGTAGGAGGAAATCATGTATCGATCACAATGACAGTAGTTGGGAGCAATGTGAGCACCTGAAGTTCAGTTTGGTGCCAAACAAGGATTAATGGATCGTGAACAGGGTGACTGTGCAGAGAGGGATTCTCAACTGCTGAGCAAAGTGACCACTTTCAAGCAGTTTTACGTAAGGGAACAATTGGTTAGTGGAAAAATTCCACTAAGTTTTGGTCTGGCCAATTCGCTAGCCGATTTTCGAGCCATGTTATAACTTTATGAAGGCCGAATTCGCTAGTTCGTAGGAGGCCGCGTCATTTGTTTGACTGGTGCCAAATCTAATTACGTAATTGGTTAAGAACAAATATGCAACTGTGTCAAAGCACCAAAGGTTGACAGGAGTTGGTCGTATTTGCAATCAAATTTGATTGTTGGTGATAAAACGATTTCCTGCTGTTTATTTTGTATGTGGTCAAAGCCTTGCTCGTGCTGCAATTTTGAAAGATCGGGATAATCATTCCGCATAGCAAAAGTTGTCGACTGCACTCATTGAGGGGACTGGGTGAAGTTAATTGTGATTTAAGCTCTTGTGCTGGACCGAGCTGTCATACAAGTCTACACCATCGATTCATTGTGAGTGGGCCAACAGGGGTTGGTCCCATAGGGCTAGGCTCTTATATTGATCAAAATCGAGTTTGGAAAAGCTGTAGCAAAGTGCGGAGTTTATAAACCTGTATGTGAATCTTGCCGCAGCGGCATCCAATTGGTGGGGACGCTAGTTGATTGATCTGTTGTGATCAATCTAAGGGGAGTTTGGTGACCACGATTGCCAGAGAAGATCTGTGCGTAAGGCTAGGAGAAAACAAGTTTGGGTTGCAGTGGAGCATAGAAGAACACTGCCTTTGAACATGAAATATATCTCCTGATTCTCCGCTAATCTCTTCACTCTTGTTGGACGCATATTGTGGTCTGTTGGAGGCATTTACTACTTACTTCTGCTTTCTATAGCTGAGACTGACTGTATTCTGCTTATATCTTCAGATTAGTTCACTTGCTGGGAATGCAAGTCTCGTCACAAGCATTGAATGTGGGAAGTTCTGAGTGGTATCACTTGTTGGGCACACTTCATGACAAAGAAATAACTGTTGGAGTTCTGGGTTGATTACGTGGCTGCGCGCTTGCATTTCGTGGAGTTATTTGGCACCTAGGTCTGCTACAAATCATCCGCTCAAGGGGCTGAACCGTAACCAGGTTCCTCTTTAATTCTTTGTGTTTGAAACATCTCTCTAATTTTGATATAATACAACTGGACTGCACAATTTTCCTGATATTGATGTTATTTGGCAACTGCATGTTATTCCTGCGTAGAGACAGTAGGTGTTGATTTATGTTCCATCTCTTGCATACAATTTTAGCACTAACATAGTCACTCATAAATTTATGTCCTTAGCTGCTGTTAATGTCCATTCTTGAATTACTGTAGCCATCTTGTATGAGCCTTGTAATAATGGAGTATGTAAAACATCTCATGCACCAACACGACAGTCCCTCAATGGGCTGCAATATAGACCAGAAGAAAAAATTGGCCAGCAGACCTCTCTCAGAAGAGATCCATGCCATTCTTAACCATGAGCAGCCAAGATATTTGCAAAAGAAGCCAGAAATAGGACACAAAATCCTTGCACTTGGAACCGATTTGAAACACATGAGGGTCACATGGAAATTTCTCTTCAAACTTGATGAACTAGATGCCCTCCTTTCCAAAGTGAGTTAGTTAGAGAGGAAGAAGTTGATGTGGGTTTTTAAACCAGCCATGCTAGCCTTAATACAACCCAAGTTCTTGGAGGAACCTTGTGAAGGGGTCAGACTTCCAGCTGCATCTTGTCTTAGTAACATCATGAGACTAACTGCCCTTATAACTCTTTACAATGATGATGTTATGAGGAGAGTTTTCAAGTTGATAATGGATACTTTTCAGGATTTGGACAACAGTGCGGGTCCTACATTTGGGAAGAAGCTTGAGATTTTAGAAGTTATGGCTATAACTAGGACTTATGAAGTCATGTTTGATCTAAAGTGTGATGGTTTGATCTTGCAGATGTTCCAATGCTTCTTCAGCATTAGGAAACATCATCCTGACTGAGTCATAGCACACATGCAGTCCATCTTGTCATCATGTATGAGAGGCCGTGATGCCATCTGTAGGGAGTTGCAGTCTCGATTGTTGTCTGTTTGGAGGAGAGAGAAGTTGGTCTCACCTGTTGCCTATGGTCTAGCCGAGAGGTCGGTTGAGCAGAACATTGCGTTGTTCAGGAGACAGTTGACCAGGGAGGAGCAGCTTAGGTTTGGGGGCTCATGTAGCAAGAATGAGATGAGGAGGAAGGGACTTTGCTTTATCTACAAAGGACCTTGGGGACCATACCACTCATGCTTGAGTGACACTGAGGAGATGACAATGGTAGAGTAGGGATATATTCTTCATGTCTATCAGGATGAGGACTCTTTGTTGGACGAGTCCATGGGTTCATACGATGATACCTTAGAGGAGCACGAGCAGTCATATGGAGTTGATGACAGTAACCCAGATATGCATCCATGTGTGGTAGAGGAGTATGAGGAGCAACTGATTGTTCACATATGGGAAAGAGATCAGGGAGCAGATGAGCGGCTGATGATTCAACATAGAGAGCATATAGAGGAGCATGAGTCATGGCGGGTCATTGACATCAGGCTAGTTTCATATGATGAGCAGTCCGTGGGTCCTAGGAGAGGCATTCAGGATAGTGTGTCACCAGTGATGAGTAAGCGTGAGCAGCATATGATGGAGCGTGAGTGGCTGAGGAGGATGAGGTGCCTTTTTGGGAGAGCCAGTTGGAGGTTCATAGTGAACTCGTGATGATGGAGGATGAGCAGCCGCCCTTGGGATCAGTCATTGATAAGGAGCAGACAGATGTACAAATAACTGGTGGGGTGACGATGTCCACTGGCACTTGTCCTCAAGAGACACTGGAGTATGACAAGACAATTTGGCAGGAGATTGGTTGATTGGAGGAGCGTGGAGTTTCCTATCAAGCGAAGGAGATGGCAGTGCATCCATCTTTGGGTCCACCCATTGATGAGATGCAAATAGGGGTAGTGGCAGTGAGCCGAGTTGCAACATTTTCGATCAGCAACGCTCTCCAGGAGTACGTAAACAAGGCTTGCGGCACAACTTGGCTACTTGTACCCATTACAGGGAGAGAGGCAGAGCTTTCTCGATGGATATTGCTGACCAACCAGATAGGGCAACATGAGTTGAGCATGGATCAACATCAACATAGTAGACTTGTTCCTTACACATGAGTCCATGACTTAGATTGGTGGGAGATCATGAGTTGGTATCCTTTTGATGGAGTGTCACTTTTAGTCAAGAGCATTGTATTGCAGGTGCCCTCCAAGTTGAGGGATATTGCATGCGTCAGTTGGCAACAGGATGTAGGCTGGCCACTCATTAGTATTTCAGCACGGCTTCAACATGATGAGATTGACCTTGGTCTATGCCAAGGGTTGGATTGGAGAGAGGTGATGAGTTGGTACGCGGTAGGTGGAGCAGCATTCACAGTTATAGCACAACAGGAGCCATGGAGCCATTGATCTTAGCTATATGGGTTGTATTTGCATGTAAACCCCAGTTCTTCTAATATAATAAAGCTGAAGATTTCCTGTTCATTGTGTTATGAGATTGCAATGCTCTATTTTGTTTATTTTTACATGGCAATCTTCTGTTAAATGTATGATAAATTTTATGTGAAGAGTTTGTTCCAAAATTTTCTCATTCAGGTCGTTACAGATTGCTTGATTTGCCAGAGAATCTGCCAATGTTTTGAGGTCTCTTAACACGTGCTTAGCTTTGGTGCTAGTGAAAAGAGATAGCTTGTTCATACTTATTTTGTATAAGGAGTTTAGTTTGAAATCTGATGGAGTGGTTCCAAGATTGAGGTGTCTAATAGTATTGTTAAAGTCACCCACTATGATAAGGGAGTTAATAGATAGTTGTTTTGTCAAATTGATTCCTTGAAGCAGGGCATACATTTGCAATTGATTGTTAATTGCTGTTCCCAGGCTCCATGATTACCTTTCTTATATTTGTCCACTGGCGCCATAAAGTAGCACCCCCTGGGGCGTCTGCCACCCAATATTTATTGCAGAGATGTAAATACTGAGAACTTGCCCAACAAATTTGGTTTGTTCACCGGGGCCACAAAGTACCCCCACACTGATTAGATGGGCAGAGTTTGAAAGCATTGAATATTTCGAGAGACTTTTCGGCAACAGCATTAAAAAATCTATTAAATTGTTAAGATCACTACCCTGTTGGAGGGTATCATGTCTGAGTAATAGACGTTTTTCACTTAAGTTTCAAGATTTCTTATTTACTTAAGATAGTAATTTCAATTAAATCTGGGAAGCCTTCCTTCCGTTTGATGTTTTCCATTATTGGCAAGCGGCACCCCTCTAATAGAACAACAGAAACTGCTCTGAGCAATATCCTATTGCTTGCATTTTCTTCCCAGTGATTTTGTTGATTGCGTTTGGCCCCAATGCTAACTTGAATCCTTTTCGTTAGCTTTTTAATAATCATGCTATTGTATTTCAATTTGCTTACACCTTGTTTTCGTCTTGGCGTACTTGAATTGTATACTTAGATTGTCTCTTCTTTGACTGTTTAGAATTTTCTTAGTACTATTACTGTTTGAATTGTTGCTTTTAGGGTAATTTTAACAAGTTACCAACTGTGGCAATTGAATATTATTGTTTGACTTGTCGCTTTTAGGGTGATTTTAACAAGTTACCAGGTGTGGCAATTGAATCTTGATGTTATACAGAGGCTACTATGCTTTAGAAAGAAAGAGAATTCTCCTTCAGGTATTTAAGTTGATGATTCCTCAAGTTATATGGAGTTAAAAGGATTTGGGCTTGACAGTTGACATAGGTGCTAGTTCAAATTTGTGTAGTAATGTAAGAATAAAAGTGTGTGCCTGTCAGAAGGAAAGAAAGAGGTCTCTTAATTTGTTAAAGGTGGCTGATTCAAATTGGTTAATGAGAAGATTGACAGTCATCGGTAACCATCTAAAATATTTGCTCTTGACCATACTGGCAGTTAATACTGGTTTTGTATAATCAAGGCTTCAATGGCACAATAGAAGTTGAACGAATGGACAGTTTGGGGCAAGCCTTATTCGTTAGTTTTGATCCACGTCTTGTTTATTTAATTATTATTATTGTGAAAAATATACTTGGATGGTTCATCAGTTTGAAATGCTGACTTACAGGATTACCCAGAGTTCTATTAGTCCACAAATAGAGGATGTGACTAACTATGGGATTTTCAGGTGAATTCTGTTGGAGCAGTTGTTTTATTGTCAGCGACAGTTTGGGGCAAACCTTATTCGTTAGTTTTGATCCACGTCTTGTTTATTTAATTATTATTATTGTGAAAAATATACTTGGATGGTTCATCAGTTTGAAATGCTGACTTACAAGATTGCCCAGAGTTCTATTAGTCCACAACTAGAGGATGTGACTAACTATGGGATTTTCAGGTGACTTCTGTTGGAGCAGTTGTTTTATTGTCAGCGCTAGTTGTGGTTTCCATATATCCCTGTCGTGCCGCATTTGCCTTTGCTGGTGCTGACACTGTTGCAAACGCAGGAGGCTCTGCTGCTTCTGCAGTTGGAGGGAAGGCATCTGGCACTGCTTTACGAACAGAGTTGCTTAGCAGTGGTTGGACTGGATTTATTGCAGGATGTTTGCACACATTGTCAGGGCCTGATCACCTCGCTGCTCTTGCTCCTCTTTCCATTGGCCGCACAAGAATGGAGAGTGCTGTTGTGGGAGCTCTTTGGGGTTGTGGTCATGATGCAGGTCAGCTTATTTTTGGTCTCTTGTTTCTGTTGCTGAAGGATAGATTGCACATTGAAGTTATCCGCACCTGGGGAACAAGAGTTGTGGGCATGACATTACTTATTATAGGTTTCATGGGCATTAAAGAGGCCTCAGAGGTGCCAACCCCATGTGTAGCTTTAGATGGGGGTGAATGTGATGTCAATGACTTCGAACCTGGACAAAGTTTGGCAAGTGGTAAAAGAAAGATTGGTTTTGCAACCTTTGCTACAGGAATTGTACATGGACTGCAGCCAGATGCCCTTATGATGATATTGCCTGCACTTGCCTTGCCTTCACGTCTGTCTGGAGCTGCTTTCCTATGTATGTTCCTGCTTGGCACTGTTTTTGCGATGGGTAGTTATACTGTATTTATTGGGTCTTGCAGTGAAGCACTGAAAAAGAGAGTTCCAAGAATAACGGAGAAACTTACGTGGGTGTCGTCAATTATAGCAATAAGTCTTGGAGTCGCTATTCTTCTCAGCCAGTTATTTGGTTTCAGTCTATTTTAAATTTAGTGGATTCCTAGCTAGCAACAAACTTATTTTCTCCTGCCTTTGAACATTAATGCTTTTGGGGGTTAATATTTTTTGTACGAGTTCCATCTACATTTTCATCCCCCAGGACTGTAGATCTCTTTCTTGCACGGGCACAAAAGTCTGATAAAGAGGAATTTTGATTCAATGCATTTTGCTTCCTTCGAGGTTGCATAAGCAATGGCAGTGTAACGATCATTTATAAATTAGGTTGTATCAGCAATATGAGTATAATAATCATATAGTAATCAGGCACTGTTATTGACAAGCTGACATATTTACATAGTTGGGAGTGTCCAATTGAACATCATTTCTCGTGCGATTTCATATTAGGAGTTGCTCGCTGTTGTGTTCACTGGGACATTCAACTTGCAACTAGTCTTCACATGTCTGGCTAGACTTCTACCCTGGTTAGATTCGCAAAGGCTAACATTGCAAGTTTACGGTTGAGAAGTGGTAAAAAAAGAAAGAACTAGCGCACACTCTTCTTGCTAGTGGATGTATAATAATTCAGATTTTCTATCATTTTTAATTGTTTTATCGGTTTAACCCACATGGAATTTGCATGTTAAATTTTATGGTTTACATAATACTTCATAACATGATTATCGCCAATTGAGCTGTCCTGTGAGTTCTTTTTTTTTTTTTCACTATTTTCATTCTAGGCACATTTGAACCTTTAACCTTTTGGTTTACATAATACTTCATAACAATATAGCCAATTGAGCTGCCCTGTGAGCTCATTATTTTCATTATTTTTATTCTAGGCCATTGTGCCCATTATTTTAGAGGGAATAAATTGTTTGTAGCATGTAGTTATTGCATGAAAGACATTTTTACAGTCTAGTGTGATTAAGATGTCATGTCAATAATGTTTACCTCATCATATTCTGACTTGGGGAAAAAAATATAATACATATAACAAATAATAGTTGTAATATTATACAAGCCAAATATCGATACAATCATAAATAAAAGTATCTTTCTGTATATAAAAGAGAAGATGTTGGGAAAAAAAAAATATAATACATATAACAAATAATAGTTATAATATTATATAAGCAATATGGATACAAACATAATATATATATATATATATAAAGAGAGATATTAAATAACTTAATATATAAAAATTGATATAAATAGAGATACCAGATTTACTTACGAATATTAAATATTATAGATATGATATTTACATAGAAATATTATTACAATGAAAATATAAATATTTAACAATAATAAAAATGTTGTATTTTTACATATCCATATTTGCGTAAGTTGTAATTTTTGAGTACTATGGAGTTAAGAGGGAAAATTACAACCAGCCTAGATCCATTTAAAAGGATACAAAATTTCACTCTTAATGAATTTGATTTCTCTTATTGCTTAATTGATCCAAGGTTAAGATAGATCTACGGTGGTCTTATATCCCAAAGAGCTCACTACGGACATATTAAATGATTTATTTATTATTATTATTATTATTTATTTTTTAATTTTTTTTGGGATTAAAACTTACAAGTTATGGTTCTTACGGTTCAAAAACATCATTTTTTGGAAATTAATTAATACATAGTACTTTGGAAGTGCTATTAGTGAATTATTCCATTACACTAAGAGAGGTTTATCTTTGATAGACTTCTTCATTCATCCCAGAGTTTGGGGTAAAGCCATATGAGGGTTTTGATAATATTGATGCTATAATTCCTGGTGGTTACCATTCCACTGATTTTTGAAAATATTGCTAGTGTGCAGATCAATTTCCCCTTAAGTGAGTAATTGGCAGCTAGTATCATTTTTTTTTTATTTGACTTGTTCAAGCATGCCAACACACGCTATTCTTAATTGTCTCGATCTTGATTCTTTGATGCAAGGTTTTTGTTGTTGTTCCTTAATCATTGAAATTGATGGTAACAAATTATGACACAGATTTTTATTTTTATTTTGAGTTTTATTTTTGTTGATATGCTTTTCAAAAAATGACAAGTTGATTGTCTTCTTGATGTAAATCTAGAATTCATCGAGGATGAATTAAGAGAATATTTTTATTTCAAAGTAGTTTAGCTTGTTACATATCTATATATACAAATCAAGAGCATGTACATCTAGATCATTACATCCAAGTGTTAAAGAGTGGTTAGATAAGATCCCTTTGTTTAGTCAACATATTTGTTAATATATAGATTTCGTTTTTCATATCAAAGGTCAAATTCTTAATGATATATATAGAGGACAAATATTTTTTTTTTTCCAAAGAAAAAAGCGAACTTTTTATAGAGAAAATAAAAAGTTACATTGTATATGCCTGGGCATTCTGATTGCTGTATGAAAGATCATAGAGCTATTGCAGCTCAGGAGCTACTTTTTCTGTCAACACAAAAACATTTATAGGCCTTCTGAGAGCTTGAGCGACGATTTTCAGCTCACGTTTCCATAAAAAATGCTACTGATAATAGTCCAAAAAAAGCGGTGCCATGAAGAGGTCCCAGCCACATATCTATTCCCGGGTCTCCTCATAGAGGAAAACAACCCAAACAGGAGATTGATATAAGATGAAGTACAAAAAACCTTTAACCATTAACAGTTTTAGACTGATAAGTTATACACAACTGTGGATGTACTAAACAGGGAAAGATCAAAGAAACTAGAAATGAGGAGGCTGATCCGACACACGAATCAGTCCATTGTCTTCTTCTGCTATACTCCAGCTGCTTAGATCCTACTGTAAACCTTCATTAGAACGCTTGTCTGCTGAAAAGTTCTTTCCCTGTATATATGGCATAGAGAAAACACATTAAATGAAAACTTTAAATTCAAAATTTCTTTTAATAAAGATCTCAGCATATAATTTTGACATCTACTTTGACCATTAACCCAATTGATCACATTTAAAGAGTCCCCAAATATCTGAACTGTGAAGATGTTCCTGTGTATGAGCCAGCAAAGAAGCAGCTTTAAGGCGGACAATTCTGCAAAGTTATTTGTACCATTTCCTAGACCCACTGAAGCTTTTAAGGTCTGATTTTTATTTAGATGGATAATCAACTGTGCTCCCTCTTTATTGTTCTGAGAAGCCCCATCAAAGAAGGCCCATGGGATACCTTCTTTGATTTGTTTGAGGATAAATATTCTTATAAAATGTTTTTGCTTTGAAAAAATATCAGAACTTAATGGAAAATTATAAGCAATAACAAATTATATAAATAGTCTCTCTCTCTATATATATGCCCAAGAAAAAATCATGCCTTCTATTTTGGCACAAAATTGAAATTACAATCCAAAGGTGCATAAGGGCGCAAGAAAAACATTAGGTACAATCATAGTGGACAAATGTAGTGAGATCACTTAATCTAGATAGAGCATATCATGACATATAGCTATAGAAATAAGTTTTAATACATGATCTCATAAGCTTATTGCATCCAAAAACTCAAGCATTAATAGAATCCGATTACTACTATTAGTGATGCATGAACCTTTATTTTTGAATTTAGAATTCTGTGATCCATATCAATTAAGAGAAGAATCTTGGCGAAAATCACATAGAGATAATTTTGTCGACGTGTTTCGTACCAACCAGTGTGGTTCATAATTAGGACAAGTTGAATGAGCAGATCTTGCTATGCATTATAAATAGATCGGGCAGAGTATCCAGGTAACGGCTAGAATAATGACAACTCGATTTGACCGGGAAACGGCTAGCTAGACCAAAATATTTATTTATTTATTTATTATTATTTATTATTTTTTTCCAAATCAGTTAATTCGTTATTTATTCTTCTATTAAAATAAATGTAATGAAATTTTATAAATAGTATTTAAATAAGTGAGCTAATATATTATAATCATAAAATAATCGAGTAATAAAAATAGATAATAGTTAACTATATTTAAATAAATATAAGTTAATTATATTTTAAATAAAATATCAATTAAAGGGAGATTTAAATCTTAAAATAAATTAATTATAAATCAACGAGGTTATATAAATATTAGTTAGTTAAAAATAGAATATTCTATAAATAGTTAATTCTATTTTAAAATATAAATAAATAAATAAAAAGCTTCAATTCATAGCCGAGAATGCGATAAAAATATTTCTTAATGTTTATTGAGGGTAAAAATAGTGTATTAGTTAAAAAAAATAAAAAAATAATAATAATTAAATAAATAAAATAAAATAAAAAAAAAATATTAATTTTAATTTTAATTTAAGAATCAAACAGCTGAAAAAAACTAAATAAATAAATAAAATATTAATATAATTAAAGAATTAAAAAGTTAAAAAATAAAAAAAAAAATAAAAAAAAAAACAAAAAAAAAAAAAATAAAAAAAAAAAAATAAATAACAAAAAATAAAAAAAATAATAAATAATAAATAAAAAAAAATTAATAAAAATAATAATAATTTAATTTAATTTAAGAATCAAAAGCTTGAAAAAAAAATTAATTTTATTTAAGAATCAAAGAGCTTGGAAAAAAAAACACTCAAGGGAGAAAACGATTAGGAGGATAGGGTTGGGACCCAGCAACTACTGATCTTCCAGCCATCCTCTCTATTGAGATTGTTCGGTTTTTTTTCAATCTCAAGGGCTTCCCTAAATTTCTGGTGATGGAATTGCGACACTCTAGCAATCACACTAGCTTCTTCGATGCAGACATGGTGATTGGTTTTCTCCACATGCTCTGCTAAAGCGGAAGACTTGGTTCTCGTATGCTTGAGGTCCGCTGCGTGCTCACTAATCCTTTGGTTAATGGAGCGACCAGTCTCACTGATATAGGGGGTTCCACATGAACAATGAATAATATAAACACCTTTCATGTCCTTGGGGTCGATAGGATCTGTCACAGGTCTGAGGGACTTACGAATGGTGTTAAGAGGTCTAAAGGTTGCGGGGACATTGTGCTTCTTAAGAATCCTCGCAATCCTATCCATGGTCCCTTGAACATACGGAAGATGGACCCCAAGAATCCGATCCTTAGGTTCTCTTCTGGATAACAAATTCTTAGTTGCTTTGAGGAAAGCCTTTTGTCCCAAATGTCTGCTATAACCGTTTTCAACAAAGACATTAAGGAGATGGGACTTCTCCTCCTCGAAGCTCCTTTCATCAGAGATCCTTAAGGACATTGACCTCAAAATTTTCAATTTCAGGACATATAGTTACAAAAATAAGTTTCAATACAAGATCTCATAAGCTTATTGCATCCAAAAACTCAAACAATAATAGAATCCGACTACTATTATCAATGAGGCATGAACCTTTATTTTGTCCTTGAAGGACATTGACCTCAAAATTTTCAGTTATGAGCAATCTCATATGTGAGTGCAACGCCTCTTAGGATAGGGCATCCACCTAACCATTAAAGTCTTAGTATACATGTGTAAATGAAATCTCTTGAAATTGATAAGAACTTTAGCTGCATAGTAATGCTGATAAGCCCCAAGTTGATTATATGACCGTGATTTTGCATCCACTTAATGACAATGATGGAGTTTTGAAAACCTGTAAATGACAGACTTCTCGAGTAATAACAATATATTAAAGAGCACATGAAGCATTCATTTATGCAAAGTTATTAGATCCATGACCCAAATAGGATTTTCCCAACAAATAATGATTGTTATTGAGGTGGAGTGAAGCCCAGATTGTCATATCAACCTTCATCCTGGCTTGATCCATCAAAGAAACCCCAAGCTAACCCTTTGTTGATTTGGGGCCCTTACGGGGATCTAAATTGAATTGATTTAGGTAGACAACTATTTCTATTGAAATTGCCAAGGCGTGTGAAGCGATCAACGCTGTAGGGGTCAATTTATCTTGAAATAAACTTTTATTGTGTGCTAACCAAATGCCCCAAGACATGGCTATTAGAAGGTCTTTGAATCCTTTTAATGGTTAGACATCAAAATATTGTTTAGAGCATTCCAAGATTGTTTCTTTTCCCCAGAGATCTAGAAGGTTGACTTGAGATTCAACATGAGACCAAACCAGTTTGGTAACTCACAATATAATAAAAGATGATTGGAGTCATCATTGGCTAAGTGGCATGAAGTGTGGATTCTAGGACCCTTGAATCCAAACTTTAACTCTTTATCCTAGGTTATTATCTAACTCTTTAATATGAGCGAAAACAAAAGGTTTCCTTTTACTAGAACCTTAATTTTCCATATTTTTGTAAACAACCATTCAACATTGTCCAAATTTTTCCCAAGCAAAGAACAATAACCCAATTTGGCAGTGTAATGACCACTTGTAGGATTAAAAACCCAGATCAACTCATCGTCACCTTCTCTAATTTTAATCTAGGTTTTACAAGTTCATAAATAAACAAGTTCCATTGGAAATCCCATTCTTTTTCCAACACCAAATTGGTTGTCGAGAGCCAACCTTGATACCAAATAGTTGTAGTAGCCCAATTGACAATTTGGTTGAGGGTACATTTATCAATCTCCTATAGGAAACTTATCATAATATCATGCAGGAAGGTATTTTGACTGTGCCCCACAATCGCATAAGAGCCAATATGCATCTTAGTTCTTTATTGGACCTTCCAGGCAAGATAATTCCCCATCACTGAGAAAGACCAAGAGATGGCCCTAAAAAAATATGACTTGAATTGTTGGATGACATATGAGGGGACCATATCCATCCAATATAGTACATGGAGCAATATATTTAGCCTTCAAGATTTGTCACCACAGATTATCCCTTGTAATAAAAACCCAAAAATATTTCCCTGCAAGTTCATTACCAAAATAGGATAGACTTTTAAGGCCCTTCCCCCCTGATCATTAGGCAAAGCATTCAAACTGATGAGATGGGACCCTAAATATTCAACTTTTCCTTTCCATAAGTAATTGAAGTCTATTCTTCAAATTTGATTAAGAATTCCTTTTGGAATCAATGCAAATAAATGCCAATATATTGGAATGGCTTCGGGGAAGATTGACCAAGATTAGTCAACCCCTCCCTCCCTGTGAAATCCAATGATTACACCAAAAGTTGATATTTTTTTCAATTTTTTTTAAAGAGCCTTTCCCAATCCGACAGAGCATATTTACTAGGCTTGATATAATAACCCAAATATTTAAAACCATCTTGGTAACCAAAAATCTCAATTACCTTAGTCCTAGCATCTCCCACATCATTCAAAAAATATGTGGCCATTTTTTCTAGATTCACCTCCATCCATGTAGCACCACAGAAACAAGAGATAATTCTTTTATAGTGCTCACTTTCCATAGTGTTGCACAGGGAAAAAATTATCAACAAACAATAGATGTATAAAGATTAATATTACAACCAATAGAAACACCCTAGTTGATGTGATGTGAAAGTTTGATAAGCAAGCGAATTATTCCTTCGACAACAAGCAAAAGGAGGTATGGGGATAAAAGACAACCCTAATGATATCCTTGGGAGGGCTTGAAAAGGTCAGAACTAACCCCATTAATAAAGACTGCAAATGATGATTTCATTACACAACACATTATCCAATTTACAATCCTTAGATCAAACCTAATCCGAAGGAAGAGTAGCTTTTGAAAGATCCAAGGGACCTGATCATATGTTTTCAAAAGGTCCAATTTGATAATGACAAAGGGACTACAAGAAATCTTCATTGTATGCACACTTTCTTGGCCTACTCTAGTGGTCTCATGGATTAGTCGACCTTAATTGTTCTTGCAAAATAAATATAGATAAAATAAACTTTATCCTCACAACAATGATGTTAACAATGATTTTGCACAAGTAGTGGCAACGTGATATAGGTTGGAAATCATTGAAGGTTCTAGGCACACCAACCTTCAAGATTAGTGCAATTAAAGTGGAATTAAAACAACACTCCACGTTGATCGCCTTACATGTTCAACCACCCTAAGCGAGTCACTATAAATGAGCTCAAATAAATATTCAAAAAATTCAACAATCCATCTATATAGCCTTGGGCTTTTGGCCTTGCTAAAAGAATTGATTACTGCTAAGATTTCTTTAGACAAAAATAGTTGAAATAAATCATCATTTTCATCATCCTCCACTAGCTTAGGAAATTAAGATAGAACAAAGAACATATCCCTAATGTTCTCATTATTGGAGGTCTTAAATAGCTCCCAAAGTGAGAAAATCCTAAATGAGCCAAGCCACATAACCCTTGTAATTAGAGGCCTTAAATAGTTCCCAAAGTGAGAAACTCCTAAATGAACCAAGTCACATAACCCTTGTACTTTGTTCCTCGAGCCATCAACTAGGTCCCAAATTGTGTCATGATTTTTACGATGATTAGAAAAGGAATGTAAGTTCTTAGTATTCTTATCCCTTGCCTCTAGTAACATGGCACAACTTTCAATCTCCATTTCCTCTCTTGGTCCAACAAGTGTTTCAACCTCCTACTTTCTAGCTAATGTAACTAAAATTTCCTTTGAAGGGATATATTATCACTGTTAGATGTCTTCTTGCACAAGGGTTAGCAAAGAAGAGCCTTTCTACGGTGGCTATAGTTTAATAACAAATACGAGGATTAAACCCTAAAAATAGTAACCATTCATGTGTAATTATTGGATCTGTACAAAACAATAATAATAACATAAACCGTGGAGCAAAAAGTAGATCTAAAACACAACAATTACCAAACTTCATTGCCCAAAGAAAAAGCTTTTTATTGAAATATTTGCACATTTTGAGAAGCTCACTATTAGAATGACTAAAGGGGGCTTTCTCCTTGGGAGGGTTCTTTAATGATCCTTTGTTTGCAGCTGTGGTGATTCCATCCAAAATTGGTTTAGTGATCCAAAGACACACAAAGAAAAAGGAAAAAAGATGAGCTTTTGGTGGAGAACACTCAAATGTCACATGACAAAAGGTTGGATGATGATAATGGTCATGTGGAATGAGAAGAGAAAAAACCTCTCTTTATAATAAAATTCTAGGTTAGATTTGATGTGGTCAAATAATAAAATATTTATTAGACCAAATCAAAATCTAAACAATTTTGGTATTTTATTATTATTTGTGAGAGAAAAAGGCCAAAGAAATGGTCAATAACCTTTATTTAGATAACTAACTCAAAAACTAATGATTTATTGAGTTAAATAATAAAAATGGGTAAAATGATAAGAAATAATTAATAAACAAATGAGTTTATTTTAAATTTCTTTCAAGTAAAATGGTAAAATAATTTAGAAATATTGATTCTATAAATTATTTCCATGAGAATGTTTAAATGATTCATTGAATTATTTTTATTATTTTTATGAAAATGTAAAATGTGAGGGAAAATATTTTGAATTATTTTTCACGTTAACGGGTAAATATATGAGAATAACATAAAATTAATGAATTTATGAGCTATTTTCATGTGGGCAAATTAATTAACAAAAATAACTTAGAAAAAGTGGTTCCTTAGGCTATTTCCTTAGGTGAAAGTGGGTTTTAGTGTGTAAAACCAATACTACATGGTGTATTTCGATCCCCCTAATTAATTATGGCTAGATGATCACTTTTTAGGTGATAACAACTACATAGATTGAAATTTGTGAGTTCATCCTCAATCCTTTTAAGCTTCTACATTCTTTGATTCCTTTTTCCATGGGCCCAATTAGACACCTTCCCCTTGAGCTCATAAATATTGTTGGTGAATTGCATACAGGGAGAGACCCTAGAGTTTTCTTGAAACATAGTTCAATACCCCCAAATAAAAGATCTAAAATCCCCCCTCTTCACTTCCTTGAGGATTATATTTGAAAGGAATGTTCAATATATATTGCCCCTTCCCAAATTTAATATAGATAGGAAAATGATACGAAAAATCATATTTTACCTGTCGAGTATTGATATTGATCCAATGATTAAATCAAAGACTAGTGTGCTAGAAAGCAGTGCAAAGTTTTGCAATTTCCTTCACACCTGAACCATTATTTTCCACATAGGTGCAGATTCAATATGCTCCAAATCATCCGAACCCACTCTTTCAAACTTTTCAACCAAGAATCCCAATAGAGAATCTTTGCATGCAAGGCCCTCCCCCAAATATCCTCTACCAATGGAAAATTTCAAGTCTCTCTTTATTATAGGACCTTCCAATATCATACCCGACATAATGGTAAGTTGATCCTAGAAAACTTCTTTTCTTGCTAAAGCCCGTATACAGTCAGAATGGAAAGGGACATATCCAACTCATCAATAACAACCTTTAGCACGAGACCTAAATTAACTGCAAATGAATTAATAAACATTCATGACTCATTAAAACTAGAGATTAAATCCCCAAAACAATTGAACGAGTTTGACTCGATGAATTCCCAACATTTAAGGATCCTTTCCAACTCACAAATCAATGGGTCACATATTCCCATTGTCTCCTAAAAAATTACAAAGTTGGGTCTCCCCATCTCCACCAAGCACTTGAGGGAGGCTTTTTTGGACTACCCCCCAATCCACAAACATTTATGGATACAATTTTCAAGATGGAGTTGACTTAGGGGTATTCATGGCTCTAAGGACCCAAAAAATAACACATCGTCTACCTTACGAGATCTATTGTGAGGCCTTCTCTTGTGCAATTCGAATTATAGACATACGACGAGTCTTCACAGGACCCAAATCCTTAGGAAGATCAAGGTCCAAGATCTTAGATCCCCAAGTGGAAGGACACAACTTGAGAAGATAAGGATGTCTTCCATGGGACGAAGAAGGGAGGATATAGTCTTATGAGAGCTCGTTAATGAGGGAAAAGACCTAAAAGCCATATCTTCTTGGGAGAGTTCACTAGGACAAGCTTCACCTTGTCCCTTCTTCTTACTTGATTCAAATTGTGCAAAAAACTTAGGACTTAAGGGAGAAATCCCCTACAAATCCCCCTAGAAGTCAAACTAGCAATAAAAGAGAAACTAGTGGAGTCCTTACCTAAGTGAATGATCGATCAAGTAGTGGAATACAACAATGATCTAAGATGATCCCCTTGCGATTCTTTCAATTCCAAGTCCTCCACCAAGGCATGTTGGGGATCCAAAATATTAAGGACACCCAAAGCATCGACCTCAAATGACAAGGGAAATCATCGATTTTAATTGAGTTTACCCTAAGAGTCTCAATGCCTATAGATCCATATGCGCTATCCCTCAAAAAGTGATGAGACTTAAGGATTGGTATGCATGTTACACCTCTATAATGGCATGATATTCTCAACCACTAGAAACAATGGGAACCCTATTGGGAGGAGACCCCTCTTGTTCCACCACCTTTGTTGATTTGTCTTGAATCACGAATATTTAGGAAATCAACCAAAACATGACCCACTTCATGGCATCAAACACATCTACAAAACACATCCATAGAGTATAGAATTTGAGTATAAGACCTCTCACCATAGAAAATTGAGATAGACTTAAAGAGTCCCTTTCTAGCATTGATGTATACCAGGATTCTCGCAATTGACCTTAAGGAACAATATTGGGAAACAAGGTCCTTTATAATATAAGAGCCAATTACATTTCCAATGGCCTCGAACCCAACCTCATTCCACAACTCCAAGGGAAAGTTTGAAATCTTAAGCCAACTTGGGCACACTAGAATCCTAACATTGAAAAGCGGATTCCATGGTTTGTGACAATGCACTACGGTCCAAGAACCACATGTTTGCTAAATTTTTTCAACATTCTCATCGCTTCTAAAGATAAACCCTAACCAAGCTTTGGAAAGGCTCTGCCCAATAAGAACTTTTTTGACCAATTTTCTTGAAACTAGCTAAACAAATGGGCTATATTAACGTGGTGGCTTGCAAACCTTTCAACAAGTGTATTCCCAATCTAGTCTCTTATTTGATTGAAACTTATGTCTTTTCCCACAACCAATGAGATATCACTCCTATGTGATTTCATTGTTTCTTTCCTTTTCGTTGACAAGTGACCAGAGAAGTATTGACAAGCGGAACAAAGTGAATAAGCTCATCTAAACCCAAGCCAACCTCGATGAAGTCATTGACATGCAAAAGATTAGAAATACACTATGCACTATAGTATGTCCTGCCATCGGCTATAGATTTAGAGGTTGAAGGGATGTTAGATCGATCAAATACTTCAAGATCCTATGCATGGATAGACATGAGGGAGGAACCATTTGAAGGAATATAAAGTGAAAACTTTGCCCTGCACCCTCAGAGGGATTAACTTCCTTGACAATACCTCCTGACAATGAGACTTGTGAATCTACTACCTCCCAATTACAAGTGTCCAAAATGACAACATACTGGGATGAGTGAACCTCTTTTGGATGCGAAAACATGTCATCTTCGAACATGTTGTTAGAATAATCCACCAGATAGATCTCCCCCGCAATGGAACATAATCTCCCATTGTAATCCATGTGGCCTTACATTGATGGGCCTCAAGACTAGAACATGCTATAGTAGAAACTAAACCCTAAATAAAAAAGAATCACTTTGAATCAATATCAATAATATCTGCATGTATATGTAATTATTTAAAAAAAATACCGGGTCAATGATGGTCGTCCCCATATTTGGTTTGACAACTGGGTTATGATAGGTTTTCCCATTGTTTAAAAAAAATCTTAAAAATAAAAATATTTTGCATAAAATAAAGAATACTTGTATATTGCTTATAACAACATTGCATATAAAATTAAATAACTTATATACAATTTAACCACATGTTATAACAACATTATAGATAACATTGACCGACGTAGATCCATCTTAACTCTGGATCTACCAAGCACAGAGAAAGATCAAATCTCTTTTCACTTTAAAAGATGTTTGCATTTGAAGAGATTTGATCTCTCTCAATGTTTGGTAGATTCAGAGTTACAATGGATCTAGTCTGGTTTAATTATTAATTATAATTATAATTATAATCATCTTAATTTTAGTTTTGTATTCTAATTTTATTTTTATTTTTAGTTTTATGCAATTTGACTAAAGACAAAATATATTATATATTATATATTATAAAATTTATTTCTATTTTTATTTTTATTTTGATAGAGTCAAAATGTTTAAACATTACAACATATCTCATATACTGGATTGAGAGTGCCTCCTCAACATAAAAAATATATAATAAACTTAACTGCATGTAATAGATTTTTTTTCCAATTTAAAATTCATCGAATGAAAAATAAAATATTTTAAGATATAAAAAATATAAACATTGGGAAAAAAACTTTAAATATAAGAACCAATTTATATATATTTTAATTATTGTTGATAAAAAGGTTGGACATTTATTGAAAAATAATTATACACATAATTGTTGATAATAATGGGGTTAATTTTGGTTTATTATATCTCTTAAGAATTTATAAGATATATTAATGACCTTCAACCACATTTTGTTTTTGTTTTTATGATCGAATAAAATTAAAAACAAGATTTCCTATATTTTATGATTGAAAAAATAAAAAACAAGATTTCCTATATTTTTAACTTTCTGATGAAAAAACAAGATTTCTTGAAAAAGTTAAAAACATATTTCTATATTTTTAATTGTGTGATGATAATAATGGTTTAATGGGTTAATTTTGTGGTTTATTATATCTGCTTAAAAAGTTATAAGATTATATTAATAATTTTTACAACATTTTGTTTTTAGCAGGAAAAAAATATAAAAAACAAGATTTCTTATATGTTTTATTTTTATAAGTTAATAGATTATATATATATGTAATAAATTGTTATAAATATTTTAAAACTTAAAATTTAATTTAATTATATATAGATATTTAAATGTATTTTTAATTATTTTATTTTTATTTATTTTATTTTTATTTTATTTATTTTTTCTCACTTTAAAATATCTATTGCCGAATTTTCTATTAAAAATAACCTATAATGAAAAAAAACATAAAACCAAATTGAATTTTTATTTTTTAAATTTTTTTACAAAATTTAAATTTTAAATAAAATTTAAAAAATTGGAAGGGGAAAAATCCAAAATTAAATATTCGTCACAATATGCCAGGTTTCTATTAAATTTGAAATTAAAATATGTTTTCTTTTATTTAGAAATATAAATTACAAGAAATTGTTTATGGAATATTATAGAGATATGGCATCCATGTTTATTTTGATATTTTGGATGAAATCAATGTGGTGTATCTGTCATAAGGATTGATTTACGAAGAAAAAAAGAAAACATGATGCACAGTGCCTTGAAGATCCTGTAAACACTCATATTATAGAAAAAAAGTTTAAAATAAAATATTTTGTTATTTTGTTATATTGAATTTAATTATTAATTTTGTGGAATATTTTTTTTTTCTTCAAATTTAATTACAACTTGCTTTGGAGTTGATAATGTTATTGACATTATGAGTGCACAACCAATATTATGTTGCTACATTAGAGTTTGAAAAATGAGTACTACATTCATAATAGATAGTAAAAACATAAGTGTGTAAATTAGCCTAATCATTTTGTTTATTTGGTTAAACCATTTGCTTAAGGTGTATTTTTATTGGGGGATATATGTTAGTGTTCTAAATAAGGTTGAATCTCTCATTGTTACTAACCATTGTTGTGGTTGGTGGTTGTGTTTCCCTTCATCCATATATTTTGGGGAAGGGGAGGGATTGACATATTAGCTATTTCCCCACAATTTACGAGTAAATAAAAATAATTCATATCATTATTGCTTAATTGAAAGGAATAAAAGCAAATAAACACATAGATAGAAAACACAAGGTAAATATATGTAATAATGACGATGCTAAAGGTTTCCATTAATTTTTATTATAATGATTTTATCTTTTATTTTATTATTATTTTTAATGTGTCTAGAGGAATCAACAACTGGGTCGGGCTCGTACTCACGTGACACGTGGTTGATTATGGCCGCTATCACTAAGCCTCTAGGTGAACCCACGTATGCCCCCATGCGTAGGTCACAAGGCTTTCAAAGGGATTTAAACCTTGAACTACACACTTTACAAATAATTCATATCACGACGATCACCAATTGAGTTACTCACCTAGGTGTAGAAATTAGGCTGTAGATTTGTAACTTCTCATGAAGTTTTAATCAAATCGCAAGACAAAAACCTACTCTACTGCTATGTGGAAAGTAATTCACAATCTAGAACAAAAATATCATACATGCAAGAAGAAATAACACACATGCAACAATTATTTTTATCGGGGGAAAGAAATTTGCTAAAAACCCCAATGCCTGCTTACATTAATCAAATGAATAGAGATATATTACAATTACTTTGCTCAACTGAGCACATCCTGCAAATGCATAACCTATCTCTCTGTTCACTGAAGGCCTCTGACCTAGACTTAGTCAAATTTTGCCTCTGCTTGAGCTCCTATTTCCTTGCACTATTCCTTGAGGAATGAGGCCCCTATTATTTAGGAAATTCCTCAAATTGAATTGTGCAATTTCTTAGGTTGATCATCTGCCTTCATGCAACACCTGTACACTCAAGACTAGTCTATAACTGATGTTACACTGCCTTGGAATCTCCACCTCAACTGGGTAACTAGAATTCTCTGCATACACTAGATATTTTGGGCCGATTGATCAATTAATTGGATGATCATTGAGTTTGACTGAAGTCCCACTGCTTAATTGACCTTCCACTAGTTCCTCCAAAAGTTGGAACTAGTTTAACTGAAAACAACTTGAGATAACTGACCTTGATTGCTACAAATTAACAATCACACATGTTGAACTGAACTCTAACTCCTCCAACTCTAATTTACTAAGTAAAATGGGTGACAAAAGCCATGTCACACAAGCTAACATCATCCAAGTTGTCCGCTAAAGTGGAAATTTGAATTTTCTCAATTTAAACAAGGAAAAATTAAATTGACAATTTATTGCTGCATTTTTAAACACTCCCTCTCAGCAAGAAAAGGATTATCAACCACCCCTATTATCCTTCACCTGTGGAACTCAAACTTCCCTCTTGAGAAGGCCTTGGTCAAAATGTCAACATCTTGTTCCTCTGTCAGAATGTACTTTAGCAACATTATCTGCCTCTACACACAATCCCTTAAATGGTGATACCAAATATCTATATGCTTGGATCAATTGTGAAAAACATGATTTTTAGAGAGCTTAATGCAACTATGATTATCACAGTAGATCATGGTTGGATCCATCATTTGACCAAACAATCCAACAAGTATCTTTCTCATCCAGATCACCTCACATGATGCTTGACTCACAACCATGTATTTTTCTTCTGTCGAGCCGAGTGCCACAGATCTTTGCTTCCTACTGTACCAAGAAATCGTTGCAGACCCAACATTGAAAATTCCACCTGATGTACTCTTTTGGTCTGATGGACTCCCCACCCAATTTACATCTGTGAAGCCACATAGCTTCAATCCCTCTGCCCGTGTGTACTATAGTCCAAAATGGGTAGTGACTCTGAGGTACCATAGAACATGCTTAGATGGATTCCAAAATAATTTAGTTGGCCTAACCATAGCTTGACTCAGTTGGTTGACTGCATAGCACATATCTGCTTATGTGTTCACAAGATACATTAGTGAACCCACCAACTGCTTGTAAAAAATAACATCCACTTCCTCACCTAAAGTGGCATCCTTTTCCCTCCAGGTGGTTGCTAAAGGTGTCTCCATGTGTTTGCAACTGTCCATGCGGAACCTATGAAGTACCTCTTTGGCATACTTTCCATGAGAGAAACAATTCCCCATCACCTTGTCATATTTCCAATCCGAGGAAGTAGTGCATGAGACCTATGTCCTTCATTTCAAACTCTCTTGCAAGGTCCTCCTTGCAAGATCTGATCAACTGCTCATCACCAGTTAAAATCAAATCATCAACATATAATACAATAATCAACAATTTACCTTCTACCAAGATATGATAGAGGTTTTCATCTACTTCACTTTTGGTGAAACCTAATTTGGTGAGATGTCTATCGATCCTAGTGTACCAAGCACGAGGTGCTTGCTTGATACCGTACAATGCTCGCTTGATTCTGCACACATGAGACTCTCGAATCCTTCTGGTTGCTCGATATACACCTCCTTCTCAATAACTCCATTGAGGAATGTTATTTTTACATGCATTTGGTGGATCTTCCACCCCATCTGCGTAGCCAAAGCAATAATTGATGTAATGGATGAGTACCTTGCTACAGGAACAAAGGCCTTCTCATAGTCAATCCCCTCAACTTGAGAGTACCCTTTGGCCACAAATATGGCCTTGTACTTTCTTAGGTTTCCATTTGCTGCATGCTTTACCTTGAAGATCCATCTCGAACCTACAACTGATTTGTCTGTTGGTCTTGGACCACTTCCCAAACACTGTTCTTTACAATGGATTCATATTCCTCCACCATTGCATCAACCCATACACGTTTCTCTACTACTTCCTCGAAAGAGAATGACTGAGTCTCTACAAGCTCAGTCATTAGAGCCATGTAGCCAATGTACTTATCTGGTGACCTTCTTTTTAGAAAATCGGAAAGGCAGAAATATTTTCTTATACTTGATAATTACATGTGATGTTCTTAAATTATTATTAGGTTTCCTTATATCTTCTTTATTTTAGTTCATCAAGCAATTAACAAAGCAAAAGCACATAAAACAATGGACACCAGATATAGGCTCATAGCTAGGGAAAAACCCCTCTCTAGGGGAAAACCCAATTAGTAATTATTCCTTCAATAGTTTTTGGGAGATATTCCATGACTTTAGACCTTGACATAAACTTTACTCCACACCAAGTCGACCTTCCTCTTCTCTTGCAAATGATCCTTCTTGACCTAGCAACAATAGCAGTAGTGGCAACACTTTCTTCAACCTAACAACTTCTATCTTGCCTTGGAGACTTCGATCTTCACTGGAATACTTCGATCTATACTGGTAGCAACATCACACGAAAACTCGCTACAACATCAACAAGAGATATTCGATCTTCCAAACTAGGGCATGAGAGAGAGATATAGTTGTACCAAAGTTTCGATTTTCTTCCTTTCCTTCTCCTTGACCAAACTCACACTTCCTTTTCCTCTTTCTTCCAGTTCACACTTTTTCTAACTTCAAGAGATATCGAACTTGCTTGAGAGAGAGAGTGCTTCAAATGGAGTTCAAAATGCCTCTTTTATAGACCTTTGGTGAGGTCAAATAGCCTACTTAAGGCCGACTTGATCATCTTAAGGCCAACTTGGTGTGGAGACAACATAATTCATTTTTGACTCAATACTTAACCTTTTTACATGATTCAAAAGCCCACGAAGGGTCTCTTTAAAAGCGCAATGACTCTATTGACTCAGAATAAATCCTAGAAGTTCTCAATGGGGACTTTGACCTAAAACATGATGACCTAAGCATGAAACCCATGCTTTAATATGTCATAATAATAATAATAAAAATTATTTTCTTTATTCTTTTGACAAGTACATTATAAGATGAATCAAATACATTAAATGAAGATTGAACCTAGGGACATTTTCCAACACTCCCTTTTAACTAGGGAGGTATTCATCATATACAAGTAGAAGGATGATCTCAACTATGAACCATGAAGAACTTTACGCACCACAATGCCATGGACTAGATTCTTGACCAGGGCAATCTATCCATTGGTCTCTCAATAGTTTAGGCACCATAATGCCATGGACTAGATTCCCGAGCAGGGAAATCTATCCATGTGGGAATAATATGGACTCAAGCTTTCAACCTCTCTAGGTACCATCAGGCTTACTTGCTAACCATCAACTCAGGGATTCAGGTGTGTATATATAAAAAAAACAAATCTCTATAACCAATACCACCTTTCCAACTTCAGGACCTAGACATAAACACAAAGTGCCAGCCATATGTCCTCCCAGGCAATGCTTCACTCACAAAGCCTCAACACTCCTTGATATAGCAGATCAAGGATAACCAATCTCTCCCAATCAAACTAATTGGTAACCAACATGCTATCAAAATCCTTCGAGAGATTCACCTGTACAAACACAACCCTAATCAATAATATACTTTCACATGTACATAATCAAATACAAACCTTCAGGATGTTCCAGACAAAAAATGTTGCTTTTCAACATAGTAGGACTATCAACCGAATCTTTGACAAAAAATTCCTCAATCATACACTTTCCTTTCCTACTTCATATACAACAACATATCTTCAAACATTCTCCAATCAAAACTATTCTATACCATCCCTCTCATCTAGGGAGATTCCCTTTCTCAAGGCTCCCTCTTAACCTTGGGTAGATCTTTCTTACTCTGGATCCCTCTTAACCCAAGGAGATCAAATTGATTGGAGAATTCTTTGTGGCTTCAAATCATTTCATCAGAGTTATCATTGTCATCAATATCATGGTTATCAACGAACATCTTCACCATATTGAAGAGTGTACGTGCACAACTCATATAACAAGTACAACTAAAATTTATAGAAGCATAAAGTTAGCCATTACGAAAGCATTTCAACTTTATAGATACCCAAACTTAATTAGAAACAAGAGACACATACTCTTCAACATCTTGTTAGGGACTTTGTCATAAACCCTAGACTACTTCATAACAACTTTCATTTTATCTAGGGTTTCAATGTTTCTTCCAAAGGTATGGCATATCCTGCTAGAACATATAGAAAACCCTAGAAACAATTCAAACACATATAGATCTACAAGGTATCTAACAACTTTCAGAATTCATATGTTATACTTTCCACTAGGGTTTGATACAAATCCTAGATTTTATACATGAGAGTTAATTTAATCAAAATAAATCACAACTTAGTCGTCAACATGGCCAACTTCCACTAGAGTTAGTTGCAAAACCTAGATTTTTTAATCAAACTGAAAACCAAATTTCAATAATCTTACACAAATCTCAAATTATCACATCATCATACATCATATATTTTCACTTCTACTAATTTTTAACTCCAAAACCTTAGAATTTCACAAATACTATCATCTTAGAGAAACAAACTTTGACTAGGGCTTAAACCCTAGGATTCATGATCCTCGATAAACAGATCAACTCATACATCTAGGACTTCATCATCATGCATAGGAATTTAATATCATGTGTTAGTAAGACCTAACTTCACAAATATCAATAAGAGTTAGACAAACAACAAACTTGATTGAGCTAGGGTTTGATTGGACAAACACACATTCCAAGGAAATCATTTCCAAACCCTAATGAGTTAGGGTTTCAATATAAAACCATAGCAAACCCAAAATTACCAGAACTTCAAAGGTTCGAGATTTTATACTTTATCATTCAACCCTAACAAGTTAAGTTTTCATGATCATACCAAAAATCCCAAACATGATATCATCAATTAAAACTTTAAATAACATTTCTCAATAACCCTAAGCAGTTTACGGTTTCAGTAATTCACATTAGCATACCATTAGGTTAGGGTTTTCCATAGAGCCTGTCTAGGGTTCTATAAAAATAGTTAAGAATATGAGTGGGGTAGATTTATCAAGTGATGAATGAACAAAAACAAGAATCACTATGATTCAATATAGCTAGACATAACAATGTTAGTAATGGATTGTCAAATAAATAAACATTTATTATGAAGAAATCAATGTTTTGTAGTTTAAGGCATACCTTTGTTTCTTGACAAACCTTATCTTGGGTGGCTCTCTTCAAACTACTTGAGGATATAGCATATGTTTTCCTAATCAAGACAACAGAGGGAAAATGATGATTAGTATTTAATATAATCAAAGCTTAAATAAGTACATAAAACCAAAGATTCAAAGGAAAAGATATACTTATCTTTTGGAGATGTTGGGGGCTCCCTCCAAAGCTTGAGGGATACCTATAAGCTTATAAAAACAAAAGAGAAAGTATTTTCCAAAAAACATGTTAAAATCTATAAACTCTAAAACATCAAACATATAAAATAGGACATCTAAGACTAAAAGCAAAGGCCTTAGTAGTGTAAGTCTCTTATGTCAAATTCTTCGGGTTTGGCTTTATTTGGATCTTCTTCTTCAACAATGTTAGCACAATCTATTTCTCTCTTCTTATTTCTTGGATTGTTGGGACAATCACTTCTGTAGTGACCCTTCTTATGACATTGATAACATTCTACCTTGGACATGTCTACTTTCTTCTTTGGTCCTTTTGATTTCTTTCCTTTGTGTTGAGTAGCGTAGGCATTTTAATCTCCTTTAGGATTGGAAACTAATGATATCCTTAATTTTTCTTGTCTGCAGGCAGTCCATAGTTCTTCAAAAGTGGGAGCTTCCTTCCAACTGTTAAGTCCTGCAGCAAATGCTCCCCAAGTAGGTGGTAATCCTAATAGAGCAGTGATCAAGAGTTCTTTGTCTAGAAAAATTTCATCAGTGGCCAAAAGATCATCCCTAATTCTTGCTATATTCACAAAGAAGGAGGCCACTGTGTCTTCTTTAGTCATCTTTGTGGTCCTTAGCTCATTCTTCAAACATGATACTTCACCAATGTTCTTAATAGTGAATAACTTTGACAAGGCTTCATACATTTCCTGAGCATGATTGATGTTGGCTATGAATGGGACAAGGTTGTCCTTTATTCCTTCTACCATTAGAGTCATGGCCACCAATTCTAATTCCTTGAACTTTACTTTGTCAGCATCACTAGAGTCATATGTAGGCTTCTTTACTTTTCCTTTGACCAAGTCTAGTACCTTGTTCTTTTCAAGGATGAGGTCAATCCTCTTCTTCCAAGACCTGTAGTTTGAGGTTCCTTCAATTTTGTTCTCTCCCATGATTGTGTTAGACATTGTATTTGAATATGATAAAATTTTTCCCTTGAATAACCTTTTTGAATGGTTCCTTGATCAAGTGCTTGAGATTTCCTTTTTCTTCTTTCTTCACCAAAGCTCTGAAACCAGGGCACGAGAGAGAGAGATAGTTGTACCAATTTTATTTTTTTCTTCCTTTCCTTATCCCAGACCAAACTCGCACTTCCTTTTCCTCTTTCTTCCAATTCACACTTTTTCTAGATTCAAGAGATATTGAATTTGCTTGTGAGAGAGAGTGCTTCAAATGGAGTTCGAACTCCTTCTTTTATAGTCCTTTGGTGAGGTCAAATAGCCTACTTGAGGCCAACTTGATCATCTTAAGGCCGACTTGGTGTGGAGACAACATAATTTATTTTTGACTCAATACTTAACCTTTTTAAATGATTCAAAATCCCAAGAAGGGTCTCTTTAAAAGTACAATGACTCTATTGACTCAGAATAAATCCTAGAAGTAATCAATGAGGACTTTGACCTAAGACATGATGACCCAAGCATGAAACCCATGCTTTAATTAGTCATAATAATAATATTAATAATAATTATTTTCTTTATTATTTTTACAAGTACATTACAAGGTGACTCAAATACATTCAATGAAGACCAAACCTAGTTACATTTTCCATCACTTCTATGCTTGCGTTGATTTGAAGGAGCGCCCACATTCTCTCTCGTATCCTGCATAAGTTTGTTAGCTTCCTTGGTCCTTTTCCTTCCTTCTCTGGATGGTTCTGTTTGAGTGACTGTATCCACTTGCTGCTCCTCAATTTGTGGCTTCTCCACAACTTCCTGAGGGTCTGCCTTTGGAACTAAAATATCCTCTTCTGGTGGGATCTGAAGCCCCTTCTCAAGAGAGCACCGCATCACTTTCTCCTCATCAAATTTTACATCCCTTCTTACAACTGTCATTTTGAGGGATGACAAGTACACATGGTAGTTGTGGAGAGTTCATGTGTAACCCACAAATACCCCAAATTTTGCTTTCGTCTCTAGCTTCTTCCTTGATTCTTCATAGACATGGCAATAAACAAAGGCTGCAAAAATAATTAAGTGTGACACATCCGAACTTCTCCTCAAGAAATCCTCCTTTGGTGTAATCATGCCCAGAATCCGATGAGGACTCTGGTTCTGCAAAGAGACTGATGTGTTGCATGCATTAGCCCAAAAATGCAGAGGTCGAGCTTGATCATGTAACATCATCCTCGCTACTCCGACAATGCTACGATTCTTTCTCTCAGCCACCCCATTCTGCGGTGGGTTGTGTGGTGTTGTCAATTCTTGTCGAATGCCTTCTTTTGAATATAAATTTTTAAATTCATTCAATGCTTACTCACCTCCATTATTGTTGCTGAAAGCATTCACCTTCTTGCCCATTTCTTTCTCAACCAATGCCTTGAATTCTACGAACATAGAGAATGTCTCATCCTTCTTCCACTTGAAGAATATCCAACACTTCCGTGAGAAGTCGTTAATAAAAATGACAAAATAGTTGTGCCTGACAGTGGAGGATTTTGAGAAAGGTCCACAAACATCAGAGTGGATCCTTTCTAAGACTGCATGTGCTTTATTGTCCTAATCATGGAACGTGGATTTTGTGTACTTCCCCAAAGTACATCCTTTGCATACATCCTAATGCTCAAGTTCTCCTTTGAGGAGGCCTGTGGTTATTTGCTGCATGATCTTCAAAGCGTTATGATGCAAATGACCAATTCTTTTATGCCGAAGTTAACCGACATTGCATCTCTGTAACTTCTCCTCATTTGTGCTCAATGCAACACAATCCTACACATCTAGTTTGTGCAGGTTCTTCACATGAACCCCGATCTGCTTCACCTCTCTCGTGGCTATGTGTCTTAGAAATGTCTTTCCTTTGCTGAAGATCACATCATAACCACGATATTCGAAAACTGCAACAGAGACGAGATTTTTCTTTAGGCCCAGAACAAACATGACATCCTTGAGCCTTAGGGGGGAGCTCGACTCCCTATGGAAGGTGATTGTACCAATCCTGGTCGTGCTATACCTTCCATCACCCCCCATCTCGATGTGCATCTACAAATCTTTTTCTTCCAGGGCACTGAAAAAATATCTACACCCTGTCATGCGGAATGATGCACCTGTGTCCAAGTACCACACACTCCCCATCATTGTGTTGGCCATGCATGCAATGAGGGTAAAGTCAAGCTCGAATTGTGAAGCCAAAGCTTCACCTGCTTCTCCTCTTGAGTTTTTCTTGTTTGTCTTCTTGTGTGGACATTTCATGGCATAATTTCCGAATTCATGACAATGGAAGCATTTAATTTTTGACAAATATTTCTTCTTTCCCCCTTGACTGGATTCTAGTTTGGATTGGAATTTCTTCCCTTTTCCCTTCTTTGCTTTTCCATCCAATGCAAAGTTTTCTTCATGTTCATCCTTGGATGAAGTCCCATCTCTAGTATTCTGCCTTATTTCCTCTTGTACCAAATCAAACCATAAGCACTCCATATTTGGTAGTTTCTCCCTCCTGTTAACCGAATATTGATAACTATGCCAACTCTTAGGAAGGCCCAGAAGGGATAGGATTACCAATTCATCTTCAGGGACAGTAACACCGACCCCACCTAGCTCATCATAACATTGTGTGAACCTGCTCAAATACTGCGGTATAATGTCATTCTTCTACATTTTGATACTTTGAAGTTTTTCCTTGAGAGTTAGCTTCCTATGGTCACTACTATTCTTGAACAATTCTCTCAGTGCTTCCCACATCGCGAATGAAGTTTTTTTTTGTTTTGTTTGTTTGTTTGTTGTTGTTTTTTTTTTTTTGTGGAGATTCGAGACAATATGATCCCGTACTCCCTCCAAGATTATTCTCCTCGCCTTGGCTACATCCTTCTTCCATTGTGCAAGGTCTTGGACATCAGCCACTGGTGGTCTTGGAATATATGTCTTAACATATTCAAGCACTCCATTGTCATCCAATACTACCTCCATGCAGTCCTTCCATGCAAAAAAATTTGAGATGTCTTCTAAGTCATACTCTAGCCTTAGTCCATTGAAGGCCATCTTTTCAGCTCTGAAGAAATCCCACTACATTGATCTTTGAATTCGAACCTCTGAGAAACAACTTCGAATTTCTTGCTCTAATGTGAATCCAAATCTGATACCATGTAGAAATTACACTGTATATTTGCAATTTCTCATGAATTTTTAATCAAAATCACAAGATGCAAACCTACTCTACTGCTCTGCAGAAAATAATTCACAATATAGAACAAAAGTCTCAGACACATAAGAAAAAATAACACATATGAAACAAGTATTTTATCTGGGGAAAAAAATATGCTAAAAACCCCAATGCCTACTTGCATTAATCAAAGGAATAGAGATGCATTAAAATTGCTTTGCTCAACTGAGCACACCCTGCAAGTGCATAACCTATCTCTCTGCTCACTGAAGGCCTCCAGCCCAAACTTAATCAAATTTTTCCTCTGCTTCAACTCCTATTTACTTGCATTGTTCCTTGAGGAATTAGGCCCCTATTATTTTGGAAATTTCTCAAATTGAATTGCGCAATCCCTTAGGCTGATCATCTGACTACATGCAACACCTGGACACTCAATACTAGTCTACAAATGATGTTACATTGCCTTGGAATCTCCACCTCAATTGGGTAACTTGAATTCTCTGCATGCACTAGCTATTTTGGGCTGATTGATCAGTTAACTGGATGATGACTGAGTTTGACTGAAGTCCCACTGCTTAATTGACCTTCCACTAGTTCCTCCAAAAGTTGGAACTAATTTAACTGAAAACAACTTGAGATAATTGGACTTGATTGCTACAAATTAGGAGTCACACATGCTGAACCGAACTCTAACTCCTCCAACTCGAATCTACTGAGTAAACTGGGTGACACAAGCCATGTCATACAAGTTAACATCATCCAAGTTGTCTGCTGATGTGGAAATTCAAATTTTCTCAATTTAATCAAGGCACAATCAAATTGAGAATTTTTTATTGCATTTTTCAACGCTAGGGGGATTTATTATAACAATCAAATTACATATAGAAAACATTAATTAATAGAGAAACTCATGTGTATGAATTTGTCATCTTAGCGACAATATAAGCTTGCATTCATTTTTATTTATACAAATCATATTACATATAAAAAACCTTATTTATCCATAAATCCATGTGTATAAAAAACATTATTTATACACAAATCCATGTGTATAAAAAACATTATTTATCCATAAATCCATGTGTGTAAAAAACATTATTTAATGGATAATCCATGTGCATGAATTTGTCATATGTAATATGGCCAACAAGGTAAGCAAGAGTTTTGGTGAGAGGAGCTAAAGCTATACTAAATTGGTGGTGGCCATCATACACGGTGGATAATTCTATGGTGTGTCTAACTGTTATTTGGATCCTAAATTTTATTCTATTAATTATCCTCACGCTCCCTCTTCATATTCTCTTAATATTAAAACTTATTGTTGGCTATACCTAAGACTCAAACTCGAACTTAACAACTTAATGAATATATTTGTAAGATTCTCATGAGACTTGCAATACATGGAATTAATCCTTTTTGGAATTACTTCTCTTACAAAGTGAAATTCAATTTTGAAATGCTTTGTTTTTGCCTCACATTAATGCATACAAATTCCCCTCGTCGACTTTCAAGGGATTGACCAAGTTAAAATTCATAGATTAGGATACTTTAATTAAAATCTTCTCACTCAC
Organism: Pinus taeda; assembly: GCA_000404065.3. Classification (NCBI taxonomy): domain Eukaryota; kingdom Viridiplantae; phylum Streptophyta; class Pinopsida; order Pinales; family Pinaceae; genus Pinus; species Pinus taeda. Next base: position 274,408 of record APFE031639491.1, on the reverse strand, counting down.
ACCATTGTTTATTGGATAGTCTTCGGGTGGTAGTGTTGACCACTACGTGTTAACAACCCATAGCAGTACACCCCATTTTTTTGCAAAAGGGATAACACCTGAACGATGTGTTTGTGCCAGACAACTATCATCATCAGTTTCACTTCCAAGATGTCATGTAAACCCTTTCTGCATCTGTATAATGTAAATAATATTAGTAGATCCGTGTCGTGTATGTAATTACCTAGGTAAAACTATTTTTCTAGTGACAACCTACATTTTGCGAGATTTTTTGTCTCACCAATCCATTCTCGGATGGTCGATAGTGTTTTCTTTCAGTCTTACCCCAAAGCTGGAATGGATTTTGCCACTGGGATATTAAGCGATTCCTAGTGTTTTAGATCGAGTCTATGTAAAAGTGATTTGAGAATAATACTAACTATTTGGTTAGGCTATTTTATTACAAATTGCTTGGTGTGTTGGATTATAACTGTCGCAAAAATGGGTAGTCTGTGAGGGTCTATTACGAATGGGTTTTCTCCCTTATGATATAAAAAATATGAAAATCATGATGTAAAGTGTCTTGAGGGTTGGAAAAATAATTTATCCCCTCATAGGTTAATAAATTAAATTTTCTGGCAAAAAATTAATTAAAATCCTAAACTAGAAATTCAATTAATTCTAGGTCCTAGGTAAATTTAAATTCTCCAAAGGAAAAATTCGTTGGTCCTTAAAAATCAAATTTTAAAAGGTCTCGAGACTAAGGTAAATTAATTATTCTGTTAAATTTTAAGCCTTTGGTCCCTCGGGGTTAAGTCAAAGTCAAATTATTGAGGAAATTAACTCATTTTTTTTTTGAGTTAATTAAAATGCATTTAATTGAAAAATTTGAATTTCCTCAAGAATTTAATATTTCGGTTGATGAGATTAAAAGAAATTTTAATTCTCATCAACTATCGAGATTGTTTTGATGAGGATCACTCGAATTGGCCGTTGGAGGATTTATCTTTAAATAGGAAGTCATTTGTCAGTTGATCGATCCGACATTTGAGTCATGTGCTTAGCAAGAAGCTCTTGTGTATTCTTTTTTGGATAATAAAGAAAGACTTTGGGGTTAAGTATTGCTGGTGTTACTTTTCATGGGAATACTGTTAGATGTGTTGTTTTCATGCATAAATTTCTTTTTAGCCATTGATGATAGCTTCTGAAGAGTGATTTGAGTACAATTATCTTTCTCAGTCGCTGGGGTTTGAATAATAATTTAAATTCTAAATGTAATAACATATATCTCTATTTGTCTGAGTTTTATTATTGTTTTCTCGCACTATTTTTAATGGCTAGATCGTGTTTTGCAGGGAAATATTGATGCTAGATCCTCGGGCGTTAAGGGAAGTTTTCAGTTGGACCAACCAACTCCCGATATGTATTTTCTGAGGAGGCCAGTAAATTTAATCCCATGCTTATCATAAGATTTTTTGTTGGTGATGCACAAAGGGTTTCGAGTTAGCACATATATATATATATATATATATATATATATATATATATATATATATAATATATAATATATATATATATATTGTGTGCAGTATAATGATAGATCTGGCTGATTAGAGCCTGCAGTTCGTAAATTTGTAATTATTTTTCTAACATGGGTTTTAGTTGTTATCATTGTATATATCATTTGGGTGTTTTCTTGTTGTCGTGCAACTACATATCTGAGGAGAAAAATTGTGCAGAATCCAAAACTAGGCCCTAGAGGGTAAGATCTGGATCTCTAGGGTTTATCAACATAATTTTTCAGGGATATTGTTCAGACATTTTGCAGTCCAAGGGTTTGATTTTGTTTCTTTTAAATCTGGAAAATTTCATAAGGGTTTCACAGATAAATTTTAAGCAGAGGAATATATCATTTTAAGCAAAAATCTCTGTGAAAATTTCTTAGATTTTTGGCTACCATTTTTCTGTTTGCTACCGTATTGAACCTCCATTTTTGTTGTGGAAAATTGCAAAATTGTTATACTGTCTACATTTTGAGGGTTTCTATTTTTTTTTGAAATATTTTTGTTGCCTAGGGCTTTCCGTTTTCTGCTGCAATCTTCTCTTTGTCACTGCAAATTTCGAATCATTCACTGCCCCACTCACCAGCAAGTTTGTTCGAGTCCCTGACCTGCAAATCTATGTAGCTCCATCCTCGTTGTCTGTCAAGCATCCTTCTTCCTGCATCCAGCTCTCCTTCAAGCGTTCTGCTCTCCTAACCTGCGTCCCTCTCTGCAACTCCCTCTTCTTCTCCCGTCGGCTTGTCCACAACTCTCCTCTCCATCCACCATTGCTCTATCTTCTCCCTACTCGACTTGCAGTTGTCTGCAGACCTTCCATCCAACCCGCATCCCTCAAATCTGCATCCATTCCCTCGTTGTCACCATCCTGCAAACTCGTGCTTCCTCATTGCTCCTCCCGCAACCATCCTTTCCCTCTCGACTTGCCATCCGTGGCTCCCTTCATCGCTTTTATCTGCTCGTTCGCTCCACCTGCACAACAAACAAACAAGTTCGTCAACCTCCTTGCCGCCGTCAAAGTTTTCCAAACCTGCACACAGCGAAACAAACATTCAATTTTTATTTTTATGTATGCGTTATGTTAGGTTAGGTGTTATTTTTATTTAGTTTAGTTAGTCCATTTTTCATTTCATTTTTTAATTTGTATATTCCGTTAGGGGTTTGGGTTTATGTATCCTTCATTTTTTGAAATTCGACCTTGTCTTGATTTTTATTTTTCATTTGGATTTGTTTTAATTTGATTTCTTGATTTTTAATTTTTATTTCCTTTTTCTTTTTATTTTTGATTTGATTTTTGTTTTACTATTTTTATTTTTAACTTATGATTTTAATTGTTTTTTTCATAAAACAAAAATATTAAAAAATCTAAAAAATAAAATAAAAAAATAAAAAATAAAAAATCTTGAAATCTAAAAAACAAAAATAAAAAATGTCATTTTTGTGACTTGAGATTACTAAAAAATTAAATTAAAAGAGGATTTGCGCTTTCACATTAAATTTTTTAATGTGGCCTATGGGCCATTAAAATTTTTAATTTATTAAAGTCCTTTTGATTTTGTTATTGGTCACATTAAAGTTTAATTATTTCATTTGCCACATTAAAATTACCTCATGAGCTTAGCACATTAGAAATTTACCTAAGGGATAATTAAAACTCTAATCTAAAGTTCCTTGGTGTCTTTTGTGTTAGGTTTAAGATTTTAAATTTTGTGGTAGTAATTTCTCTATTGTCAAGTGCAACTAATGTTTTAAAAATTATATTGGCTATAGGAGAAAGTTAATTAATTCTAGATCTCGGTCATTAATGAAAATCATTTTAAATATGGAATCTTTTCTTAGTATTTAAATATCATGGGATTTAATTGCTAGAAACTCTTGCATGATAAAGCTTCTAGCATTCACATTTAATCGTTCATAATTGCCACTATTCATCACATTTGTAAATTTGCTTTGGATATCTTGTTTCTGTTCAGTCTATCGTTAATCGAATACGAAGACACTGGTCCATAATCATTTCTATCCTGTGGACGTATCTTATGTTTAATCTAATCATCTCAGTTGACCAAGATTTGTCCTAAATTCATCAGGTTGTCCATCTTTAGGTCTCCTAGAGCTTGTGTTCCACAAGTGTTTCTCATTCATTCACCTTAGGGACCACTCCCCTTGACTTGTTTAGGAGAGAGTCTAATCAGAGTGAGTAAGGATTAGAGTGACAACTCTTACTCTGAGTGTTGTCGCATTGCCTAGACAGTTTGTGCGACAATATTTTTTGGCACTGTTTCCAGGGATAGAATTTTTTTTGTCCTTGTTTTCCTCGACATTGTTTTAATCATCTAATATTTTCCGTCATTCATTTGCTCGTCAAGCGGCACAACATTTCCTGGCATCATTTAATCTTTTCATCGCTTTATCTCTCATCATCTCTCTCATATAATCCTTTCATCTTCACTTTCTGCACTTGGACATTCCGGTTGGTTTCTTGTTTGGGTGGTGAATCCACTTATTCATTCATTTAATCTCAGACAAGGAGCCCTCCTTGGATATCCATCTGCCTCCATCCATTAACTTTCCGTTTTCACCTTTGGAATATTTGTGAGATATTCATGCTCAAGTGGTGACTACACTTCTATCATTACTTACAAGAATTTCTGTTAGAAGCTCACTTCTTGTAGATGTTTTCTTGAGCAGGGATCTTTCTCTCTCATATCCATTTGTCCTGTCTTTTTCCTGTCATCATGGATTATGACTTATTTTCTCCTTGTGATTTTACTAGTATTCAGGGAGCTCCGCATGGCTATCCTCCTTTTTTTGGTGACACCATCGATGAATTTCCTCCTTTTCAAGGTGACAATGCTTTACTGACGAAACTCACCTTCAAAAATGTCAGCCTCTGTATAAACAAGTTTCTCCTGTATTCTAAATATGAAGATGTGAAGATGAAGATTTTCATTCTTACCTTATCTGGAGATGCTTTTGATTCGTACGTTAATTTCCCTAATAAAACTTTTGATTCTCTACAATCAATCATTGATGCCTTTGGAGATAAATATGGAGATAAAGACAAAGCCAAAGAAAAAGTTGAAGTAAAGAAAACTATAGAAGTTGAAAATGATTTCAAGGAGTTAATTCAAATGGTTAAAACCATACAGTTAAATCAGGCTCAAGCAGGAATGCAAAAGTTAATTAGGCTCAACTTATTAAAAATATGGAACTTAATCAAGCAACATTAACAACTGATCACGCCAGAGAAATTAATTCTATTCACAACAAGTTATTAGCCCTAGAGGAAAAGATGTCGATCATGGAATTCAATCATTCAAATCAAGTAATTGCCATGAAAGAAAGTCATCAAGAAGAAATAAGTTCGATTCAGAACATATTGACAACTATAGATTATATTTGTGTCGCAAAAATGGGCAGTCTCTGAGGGTCTATTACAAATGGGTTTTCCCCCTTATGATGTAAAAAATATGAAAATCATGATGTGAAGTGTCTTGAGGGTTGAAAAAATAATTTATCCCCTCATAGGTTAATTAATTACATTTTCTGGCAAAAAATAATTTAAAATCTTAAGCCAAAAATTTAATTAATTCTAGGTCCTAGGTAAATTTAAATTCTCCAAAAGCAAAATTCGTCGGTCCTTAAAAATCAAATTTTAAAAGGTCCCGAGACTAAGGTAAATTAATTATTTTGCTAAATTTTAAGCCTTTGGTCCCTTCGGGTTAAGTCAAAGTCAAATTTTGAGGAAATTAACTCAATTTTTTATTTTATTTTATTTTTGAGTTAATTAAAATGCATTCAATTGAAAAATTCGAATTTCCTCAATAATTTAATATTTTGACGGATGAGATTAAAAGAAATTTTAATCCTCATCAACGGTCGAGATTACTTTGACGAAGATCACTCGAACTAGCCGTTGAAGGATTTATCTTTAATAAGAAGTCATTTGTCAGTTGATCGATCCGACCTTTGAGTTGTGTGCTTAGCAAGAAGCTTGTGTAATATTTTTCGGATAATAAAGAAAAAATTTGAGTTAAGTTTTGCTGGTGTTACTCTTCATGGGAATACTGTAAGATGTGTTGTTTTCATGCATAAATTTCTTTTTAGCCATTGATGATAGCTTTTGAAGAGTGATTTGAGTACATGTATCTTGCTCAGTCGTTGGAGTTTGAATAATAATCTAAATTTTGGACGTAATAGAAGGTATCTATATTTGTCTGAGTTTTATTATTGTTTTTTCGCTCTATTTTTAATGGTTGGATCAAGTTTTGCAGGGAAATCTTGATGTTAGATCCTCGGGCGTTAGGGGAAGTTTTCAGTTGGACGAGCCAACTCCCGATACATATGTTTTGAGGAGCCCAATAAATTTAATCCCGGGCTTATCATAAGATTTTTTGTTGGTGATGCACGAAGTGTTTCGAGTTAGCACCTCTATAATTTTTTATTATTTTATTATTTTTTATTTTTATTTATTTTTATTTTTTATTTTTATTTTTTTTTTTTTTTGTGCTGTATAATGACAGATCTGACTGATTATAGCGTGCAATTTGTAAATTTTGTAATTATTTTTCTAACGTGGGTTTTTCTGGGTTTTAGTTTTTATCATATATTGTTTGGGTGTTTTTCTTATTGTCATGCAACTACGGATCTAAGGAGAAAAATTGTGCAGAATCCAGATCTAGGCCATGGAGGGTAAGATCTGGATCTCTGGGGTTTATTAACATAATTTTCCAGGATATTGTTCAGACATTTTGCACTCCAAGGGTTTGATTTATTTATTTATTTTTTTAATATGGAAAGTTTTCACAAGGGTTTCACAGATAAATTTTAAGGCGAGGAATATATCATTTTAAGCAGAAATCTCTGGGAAACTTTCCTAGATTTTTGGCTACCATTTTTTTGTCTGCTGCCGTATTGAACCTCCATTTTTGTTGCGAAAATTTCGAAATTGTTATACTGTTTGCATTTTGAGGGTTCCTAAAAAAATTTTCGAAATATTTTTGCTGCCTGGGGATTTCCGTTTTCTGTTGCAATCTTCTCTCTGTCATTGCAAATTTCGAATCATTCATTGCCCCACTCACAAACAAGTTTGTGCGAGTCCCTAACTTGCAAATTCGTGTAGCTCCATTCTGGCTATCCATCGAGCATCCTTCTTCCTGCGTCCAGATCTCCTCCATGTGTTTTGCTCTCCTAACCTGCAAACCCCTCTTCTTTTCCCATTGACTTGTCTGCAACCCTCCTCTCCATCCACCATTGCTCTATCTTGTCAATGCTTGACCTACAGTTGTCTGCAAACCTTCTGTCCAGCTCGTAACCCTCAAATCTGCGTCCATTCCGTCACTGTCGCCATCCTGCAAACTCATGCTTCCTCATTGCTCCTCCCACATCCATCCTTTCCCTCTCGATCTGCCATCCGTGGCTCCCTTCATTGCTTTCCTCTGCTCCTACGCTCCACCTGCACAACAAACAAACAAGTCCGTCGACCTCCTTACCGCCGTCAAAGTTCTCCAAACCTGCACACAACAAAACAAACATTCGATTTTCATTTTTATGTATGCCTTATGTTAGGTTAGGTCTTATTTTTATTTAGTTTATTTAGTCTATTTTTCATTTCATTTTTTAATTTTTATATTGCGTTAGGGGTTTGGGTTTATGTATCCTTCATTTTTTGAAATTCGACCTTGTCTTGATTTTTATTTTTCATTTGGGTTTGTTTTAATTTGATTTCTTGATTTTTTTAATTTTTAATTTTTATTTCCTTTTTCTTTTTATTTTTGATTTCATTTTTGTTCTACTTTTTTTTTTTTCATTTTCATAAAACAAAAACATTTAAAAAATCTAAAAGATTTAGAAATTTAAAAATCTTGAAATCTAAAAAATAAAAATAAAAATTTCATTTTTGTGACTTGCGATTACTAAAAAATTAAATTAAAAGAGGATTTGTGCTTTCACATTAAAATTTTTAATGTGGCCTATGGGCCATTCAAAATTTTAATTTATTAAAGTCCTTTTGATTTTATTATTGGTCACATTAAAGTTTAATTATTTCATTTGCCACATTAAAATTGCCTCATGAGCTTAGCACATTAGAAATTTACCTAAGGGATAATTAAAATTCTAATCTAAAGTTCCTTGGTGTCTTTTGTGTTAGGTTTAAGATTTTAAATTTTGTGGTAGTAATTTCTCTATTGTCAAGTGCAACTAATGTTTTAAAAATTATATTGGCTATAGGAGAAAGTTAATTAATTCTAGATCTCGGTCATTAATGAAAATCGTTTTAAATCTGGAATCATTGCTTAGTATTTAAATATTATGGGATTTAACTACTAGAAACTCTTGCATGATAAAACTTCTAACATTCACATTTAATCATTCATAATTGTCACTATTCATCACATTCGTAAATTCGCTTTGGATATCTTGTTTCTGTTCAGTCTATAATCGAATATGAAGGCACTGGTCTATAATCATTTCTATCCTGTGGATGTGTCTTGTGTTTAATCTATTCATCTCAGTTGACCAAGATTTGTCCTAAATTCATCAGGTTGTCCATCTTCAGGTCTCCTAGAGCCTGTGTTCCAGAGGCTTTTCTCATTCATTCACCTTAGGGACTACCTCCCTTGACTTGTCTATGAGAGAGTCTAAATGGAGTGAATAAGGATTAGAGTGACAACCCTTACTTTAAGCGTTGTCACGCCGCCTAGAAACTTGTGCGACAACAAGTAGCACAATTGGAAAAAAACATGTTGGCAAACCCTTGTGAATCCAAATGATTCGAAGTTCAACCCCTAATATGTCTCACTAATCAAACCTATAATTTGTTTTTTATGTTTTTGGATTTGTTATTGAATTTTGCATTTTTAAATGATTTTAACTAGGATATTCAAGTCCAAAAGAGAAAATTATATTTAAAAAGCATGAAGCACAAAGCATTAAAACATAATACATAATGAAGTTCTACTCTTGGCTTGTAACCACCTTCACCGTCTGACTCACCCTCGATGCTACTTGGGTCACTAGTTTATATTTCTATATTGACTATTATGTCCCTAAATGCAGGCAAATAATTATATATTTTTGAGCTATTTTATATGCAGGCTCACACTTTTGATATGTGTACACGACATTTTTTTTTGGGTTAAATAAGGCCTCAAATATATAATTAGTGGTTTTGATTAACTAGTGAAAGAATAGTGTAATTATTTTAGATAACCACAAGTCAAGTTAAGGTTTGGTTAAGTTGTTTGTTTTTGTGTATTATTATTATTCTTATTATTATTATTATCATTTAGCATTATTATTATAAAAGAGGTGTTCCCTCTCACTTGTATTAATCTAATTTATTATAATCAAATCAAATTTTATAATTTACTTGAGTATTAATAATATAGAGAGATTTTCTTTTAATTTTGGATGTGTAGGTATCCCGACTCTTGGTCTCTTTTATTGCTTTTTATCTTAGTTTGTCATTGCTTATTGTTAGAGTGGTTCCATTTTGAGTATTGGGACACTTTGATGGCCTTTGTATGTGTTTACTCTATTAGATGCAATAACATGTTCTTGACCGAGAATGGATCATTTCCCTTTATCTATTGTTATAAAAGAGGTGTACCTTTTCACTTGTGTTATTCTAATTTATTATAATAAAATCAAATCTTATTACTTACTTAAGTATTAACAACATGGAAATATCTTCCTCCATTTATTAGGAATCACAATTACATTTTAATCTTGGATGTGTAGGTATCCCCACTTTTTGTATCTTTTATTGTTGCTTATCTTAGTTTGTCATTGCTTATTGTTAGAGTGGTTCCATATTGAGTATTGGGACATTTTGATTACCTTTATATGTGTTTACTCCTTTATTAGATACAACAACATGTTCTTGACCGCGAATGGAACATTTCCTTTTAACTAGTTGGATCCATCTCTTTTGGGACAATATCTAGTAGATTTTAAACATACATCATTTTTCAACATCTTATCTTCATCCTAAAACATAATCAAAATTTATAGCTCCTTGATAAAGAACTTACAAGAATTTTTTATGGTAATAAGGCCACGTCACACCTTGTGACTTGAAATGTTTTATGATATTCTTTAGAGGGAAGCGACCTTTAAAAGAGACGAATAATAATCTATATAATTTAAGTTCTCAAGGCTCCATATGAGAAAATATAGTTTGAGACACTGCGAACCCTAATGGTGATGGGGTCAGATAAGAATGATTATTTTTTCTTTTGTATTATGTTTTCCCCATTTTGGGTTGTTTGATATATTATCTCCCTAAAAAACTAACATGTTAGTACATGTATTCATTGTTGGAGAGCTAGGGCATTGTAGTGATTAGTTATACAGTCTAACAAGTGGCAGTATCTAAAGACATTTTACAACACTAAAACATAAGTGAGCATTGCTTAACATACACTGTATAACACACATTAACTAAAAAATTTCATGTACCACCACATTTGATTACCTAATAGACAAAGCCACGAGATTATCTATAAATTTGACGTATAAATAACTTCCCGAGATTGAGAAATACATAGTCAATTTTGATTACCTTAGGTGTGCCCAAATATCTTGTTTTTTTTTTTCTCAGCCCACACACTAGTCCACTTAGTTGGGGCCACCATTGGTTGGCCCAATCGATGAGTCCAATGCCATGTCGATCTGTTTAGTATACATTTAACTATTGACTCATTATATCCAAATTATCTAGATGTGAGGTGCACTCGTGTAGACAGGGAGAAAAATTCTACCTAAAAACTAGGGAGATACTACCCGATTAGGGCCTCAATTTAACTCCTATTTTTTTGGGTTGGTGGTATTCATTGGTATGTAGTACTGATTGCATGTACTAAACTAACCAAAAAATGATAAAAAAATTCAAACTAGGGAAAATATATGACCTAAAAATATTTACAAATAAATATTATCTAATATATACCAATTGCTGGTGTTTGGAGGGCTTGTGTTATTCGACAATAGTGGTGAGGGAAATATTACCCAAATATAGGCTTGTAAGAGAACTGCAATTGTTTGGCGTAGTGATCTTTTTGATTGCTATATGGGCCTAGTCAACTACCTCAAAAGTAACAAAATTACCAACTTAATGAGAGTTGTAACCTCAAAATGAGAATTCTAGCCCAAAGTATCCCTATTTTTGCACAAAATATGAAAAAACACCCAACAAAATGAAAAGTGTTGATGATGCATCAATGTTTTTTCTTGAGTTAAAATTCTAATTTCTTTAGAAACAACATTAAAAACCAATTTCTTTGTGCAATAAACATGGGAAAACACTTTGAAAATGAAAAGTGTTGATGATGCAACAACATTTATTTTATTTTTTATAATTTATAAATTTTATATTTATAATTTTTTTTAGTAACGTCATTACAAACCATTTTTTTTGGAAATAAACATGAGAAAATGTCTGAAAACAAAAATTATTGATGTTGCATCAACAATTTTTTTCCTCTTTCGAGTTAAAATTCCGTTTTTGTTTTCTTTTTTTAAACAGTAGCATTAAAAACTTTTTTTTTTTTTTTTTGCAATAAACATGAAAAAATTCCAAATTGAAAAGTGTTGATGCTACATCATCGTTTTTTGGATAGAATTTCAACATTTTGTAGCAATGACATTAAAAATAAAATATCATGACTTGAAAAAGCCTTCAATTTTCAATAGTTTTAAAGATAAAATTTAAGGACTCCAAAAAAAATAAAAATTTCAACAATTTTCAACCATGGTACTAAACATAAATATCATGACTTTGAAGAACCTTAAAATTTTGACATTTTTCAACCATGTCATTAAAGATAAAATATCACAATTTAAAAAAACTTAAAATTTTGACAATTTTCATCCATGGAATTAAAACAAAATATTATGAGTATAAAAAACCTTAAATTTTCAACATATTTCAATCATGGCATTATAGACCAAACATCATGACATAAAAAAACTTCTAAATGAATACCTAAATCGAAGAGGCATTATACCAAGAGTATTTCTTTTTAATGCTAAAAGTGTAGCTCTTTTAAAATCTTAGCCTAAGACAACTTGACACATTGCAACAAAAAGTCCAAAATCAACCTTCAAATTGGCACAGAGTAAGGGCGGGCATGACCCATTGCAATGAAAACTTAAAAATCGACCATCAATTTGACACACAACAAGGGTAGACTTGATCCATTGTAAAGAAAACTTAAAAGTCAACTATCAAATTGATGCAGTGGGGTCAATTTTCTAGTTGAGCATCGATATGCCCCCTACAACAAACAAACAAATAAATAAATAAAAATGAAAAATCAAAACAAAACTAAAACTT
>APFE031639491.1:236649-261597 GCA_000404065.3 Pinus taeda | reverse complement strand
ATTTTATTTTTTATTTTTTAATAAAGTTTTTTGAAACGTTTAATATAGTTTAATTTTTTTTTTAATGTTTATATATATATATATATTGGATAACGTTTCTGCTTTCCCTCTGCAGTGACATTGAATTCGACTAGGGTTTTCTCCACCTGCAACTACTGAAGGGGGGTCTGGACCCGTGCTCGTACCTCACTCTGTGAGAGATTCGGGGACATAATTGCTCTCTTTTTTGGCACCTTCTGGCACCTTGCGTCGGGTTCGGTTTTGATTTTCTTCTGCCCATCACTTTCTTTCGGCGAGTATGGAGGAGGACTCGGTAAACTATACAGATGACCCGTACGATTCTGTGCCCATTTGGACGACTACTCCTTCTCCCATGCTGGTCGTGTCACCATCTTCTCTCCTGGTTATCTATGACGGTAAGCCTAGGGCTGACTTTTCGTCTTACCCTACTTTCCCTAGCTCCTCACGACCAGTCATCTCTTCGTCTGCGAACTTGATTCCCTGGCCGAGTTCTGATTACCCTCCCCCTTCTCCAACATCCCTACATTTCTTGGAAACTTGTTTGGACCCGACTACCCCCTCTTATCCTCTGGGAAATGTTATTACTTTACCCTCTCTTGGCTTCCCTCTCAACTCTCCTTTGGATTCGAGTCATCTATTCCCCCTATCAGACCTCCTCTATCTCATCCTGCATCCTCTTCCCATCAGGTTATTGGTCCCCACTCTTCTAGTTGTTTCGAAGGCCCTTCTATTGACCCATCTACATGCGGTTTTGATCCTAGGTTGATGATGTTCAGGATACCCCCTTGAGCCCTCCCCTGCTCCTCAGGAAGACAATGCCTCCAAGTCCACGAAGAAGTCTAAGTGTGTAAAATCCAAGAACAAGGGAATTTCTCTCTGCTTTGGGGAAGGGCTCCAGATGGGGGATGTTATTGATACTACGGATAGGGCTTTGGTTGGGAGAGTTTGTGGTCACACTTACTCCACAACGAGATTAAGATAGTGGATCATTGAAATTTGGAGGTAGGTACTCTCAGAACTTCCATCAATCACTACTCTCTTGCATGGGTGGTTCGCTCTCCGGTTCTAGCATGTAGATTATACATCTTGGGTGCTCTCAAAATATTTGCACATTGAATTGGATCTTGTCCTTTTGAAGAGGTGGAGTCCTATGTTTGACCCAGAACGTGAACAATTGGGGGCTGGACCCATCTGGATTTGCTTACCAGGCCTACCGCTTCACTTCTGGTTTGAAGGCATCTTTATCCACACCTCAAATGCTCTCAAAACCTATCTGGATTACGACAAATCATATATTTTTTCGGGCAATATTTCGCTGGCCTGTATTTTGTTCCATTTGGACACTAGGGAGGGTTTGGAGGAGAAAATTACTTTAGTTTGGAATAATTTTACTCATATTCAGATACTTGACTATGAAGGGGTGCCCTTCAGATGCAATCGTTGTCATAAGGTGGGCCACTTGTACAAGGAATGTTCGATGGTTCTATCATCCTCCTCCCCTGAGAATGCACCAAAAAGCATCAAATTGGCAGACCAGATTGGTTCTTAGGACAAGCGGACGCACAGAGCACCTGGCAATCAGACAAAGGCAAAATTCCGGGAGAAAAGGAATGTGACTGAACTGGTTTGCCCTCCCTCACTTCCTCTTACCAAGGCTCTTGCGGTAGCCGAAAAAATGCTCTCATCGGGTAATCATTCCTCCTATACTTTTGTTTCATCTCTCTCTATTTATGCATCTTTTCTGTCTTCCTCCTTGACTTAGTGTTACATGCCATCTGCATGTGCATCGCCCCCTTGGACCTGTCCCTCGTTTATTCCTACCCCCATTTTCTCCAACATGCCTCCATCCTTCCCTGATCCTTCACCTTCAGTCCCTTTGACTGAGGCTTCATATGCTTCACGTCCTTCTCACTCTTATAATTTGTGCTCCTTAGACAAATATTCTTCCTTAGATGTCTGTGGCATTGGCATCATCCCTCCTCCTAGTCCCACCTAGATCTCTAGAGGTAGGGATTCCTCCATTTCTAAGGCCATCCATCAAGCTGGTATAGATGTCACTGAGGGCATACAAATTTCTATTGACATGGTTCTTAGAGCACATAACACCCTATCTTCACCCCTCGCCCCACAATGAAGTGGCTATCCCTAAATTGTCATGAATTGGCTGGCCCTACCAAAAAGCTAGCCTTTAAAATACTCTTGGAAACTGAATTAGTGGATGTTATATTCCTTCAAGAAACTCTAGTTCTTATTTACCAAATTATCCCCACTCTAGAATCCCTTGTCCTTGGTTGGCAATTCCAAGCCCTAGATGTTCGAGGGTGATCTGGGGGAATTCCTTTTGGGTTCAATTCTCGATATGTCAGGCTTATTAATATTTGGGGAGGAGTTGGTTTCATTATGGTCCCTGTCATAATCAGGTTGCTTTTTGTGACCACTTCCTTAATTTATCTCTTTTGCAAGAAAACAATATCATATTGGGAGGTGACCTCAATTTTTCTATTGCCCATGCTAAGTCTTGGGGGCACAATGCTCAGATTGATCCCCTATTTGATTCTATGGAACAACTCTTAGAAAATCATCGATTGATAGACATCCCAATGGCTCGACCTCAACCTACCTGGAGGAACAGAAGGACTGGAGAGGCCACACTGGCTCAAAGATTGGATCATTTTCTTATCAAAGAACCTCTTATTGGGTTTCTATCTATCTACAGACAATGGGTGGGATTAGGTGGGCTATCTGACTAGTCTTCCATTTACCTTGAGATCGCTAGTCATGCTCGCAAGCCTAAAGCCCCCTTTAAGTTTAATGCTACCTGCTTAAAGGACATGGACTGCATGAAAGTGGTCTCAAACTTTTGGAAGGCTCACTCCCCTAATTTTGGTCGGTCTATCACTGAAGGATTTTCCAATAACCTTCTTAGACTTAAGATATTAACCATTGATTGGGCCAAAGACAAGAGAAAGAAGGATGACCTCATACTTCACAATATTGAACTTGAGCTTGCTAGTCTGGAAGATGCTCATGGGAGAGGTTACTCATCTGTTGAAGCTAAATCACACCTCAATGAGCTCGAGGCCGAAAGGAATAGGATTCTAAAAGATAGAGAAGAAACTTGGTGACTCAGGAGTTGAGCCATTTGGTTACTAGTCGTGGATGATAGTACGAAGTTCTATCATCAATTTGCAAATGGTCATCGGGCTATCAATACCACATGGCATATGACTAATGAGGAAGGCCAGAGAGTCCAAACCTTCAATCAACTTGCATCACTCAGCTCATCACATTTAATTCAACTTTATAAGGCCCCTCAAGAAGCCTCCCTAACCGAGATTATCAGGGTGGCTGGTCTCTTCCCTTGCTTTGTTTATCATGACAAAGTCGAAGATCTCAATAAGCCTATTTCTATGGGGGAACTGGGGGGCACATTAAAATGGTTTAAAAAGGATAAGAGCCCTGGGCCAGATGGATGGCTAATTGAATTCTACTTGGCCTTTTTCAAATTAATTGGGAAAGATCTGTTACAGGTTATTGAGGACTGTCGAATCAGTGGTCAAATGTATGATGCATTCAACTTGAATTTCATTGCTCTTATACCTAAAAATAACTCCCCTCATACCTTCAACGATTTCTGACCCATCTCCCTCTATAACTGCATTTACAAGATTATTTCCAAGATAATTGCTAATTGTATTAAACCGATTATGTCTGTTCATATTTCACCTGAACAGTTTGCCTTTCTAAATCATCGTCAAATCCATGATGCTATTGGCACTTCACAAGAGGTATTACACTCCATCAAGATTAAGAGACTCAAAGGAATGATCCTCAAGATTGACTTATCAAAGGCTTTTGATCGCACCAGTTGGTTATATCTGAGAATGATCTTTACTCATTTGGGCTTCCCCCTCGATTTCATCAACTCGATGATGTGCTGCATTACCAAGGTCTCATATAATGTTCTTATAAATGGATCAACCTCCTCTTTCTTCCATTCTGAGCATGGCCTCTGATAGGGATGTCTCTTGTCCGCCCTCCTATTTCTACTTGTCATGGAAGGTGTGAGCCGGCTCATATCTAAAGAATGAAGGCTTGGTCGTCTCCATGGAATTAAGATCACCAATAATTTCATTATTTCACACCTCCTTTTTTTCTACGATGTTTTAATCTTTCTTAATGGGGGTATTGGTGATTCTTCAACATTTTTTTCTATATTGCAATTATTCATTCTAGCCACTGGTATGGAGTGTAATCATAGGAATTATACTATCTCATCTACTGGATGCTCACCAAACAAGATTCATTATGCTCACTAGAGATTTCCATATGCACTTCTACCCTTTGATGAAGGGCTCAAGTATCTTGGGTTTCAGCTCAAACCCCTCCATTATAAAATCACTAATTGGACGTGGCTAGTGGCCAAGATTGAAAGGAGATTGAATATTTGGCATCACAGATATCTTTCTAGGGTAGGTCGACTTGTTCTAATCAAATCTGTATTGGAAGCCACTCTATTTTATTGGATGTCCATGGCATGGATACCTAAGGGTATTTTGACGAGAATACAACAAATGTGTTGTAGATTTCTATTGAAAGGGAAACAAGATGACCACATCTATGCGTGGGTCAGATGGGACCTAATTGCTTTACCCAAGAAATGGGGAGGTTGGGGATTGAAGAATATTGATTCCTTCTCTAAAGTGCTTGCTGCCAAGATGGGTTGGCAAGTCCTCATTGCAAAAATTTTATGGACAAAGGTGGTTTATTAGAAATATATATGGCCTCTTCACATCCTTGATTGGGTTAGACTCCCTACTTGGAACCGCTCCAATATCTCATCCATTTGGCGAGATGTTTTAAATTCCATAAAATTCGTCTGCGATGGACTGACATGGAGAATAAGATCTGGCTCCTTAGTTCGCATTGGTATGGATCCATGGTCCGACTGTGGTAATGCTTATAGGATTCCTCCTGATCTCATACTTTTTTTGTTATCTAATGTTGGTATATCATATCTAACTCATATAGAAAATCCAAAGAACACTAACATTTTTTCTTAGGCTTGGAAATCTGCTTTACAATTAGATATTCCTGACATTTGGCATCATGACTGGCTCAACTAAGTTAGTGCTCTTGCTGAATCTCATGTAAGGATTATTGATGGGGAGGATGAAATCATATGGGTTCATGCTCAGCATGGAAAATATACTCCAAAGGAAGGGTATACTATCATTTATGCTGCTCATAAGCCCCCTGTTATTGACTGGTGGTGGAGTATATTATGGAAGCTGAAGGCCTCGCCTTGTACTAGACTATTCATGTGGACTGTACTTCGATATAAATCCCCTACAAGAGAAAAATTAAATAGACGTTATTTCCATGGACCTACCTGGTGCATCATTTGCCGACAAGCATCTGAGTCGATTGATCACCTTTTCCTTCACTGCCCCTCCATTTACCTTTCTAGACTCAGGTTCTATCTTCACTCTCAATTACCTTAAAGATGGCAGGGGGACACCATCCTTGAGGCCTGGAAATTGTGGTGGACATCTGCTCAACCTTATAAAATTAGGAACCTCCCTCTTCTGGTTTGCTGGTCTATTTGGTTGCTTCAGAACAAATCTATTTTTAAGGGCATTGAACATCTCTAGTCACATGCATCAACACAAATTATATATTTATACACCAGCATTCTAGATGATGATCAACCTACACCTCAGAGAACTATTATCCCTGAAGTCATTGACATGAGTCTCCCATGGGCTTATTTTGATGGGTCTGCCCAGGAGAATGGTTGTGGTGGAGGTGTCCTTTTACATCTATCCGATAATCATTTTTTCAAAATTTAGATGGGTTTGGGCATCAGAACAAACAATTTTTCTGAGCTAATCACCTTTAGACACCTTTTACACTTTGCATTAGAGGAGTGTAGGCATATACATATTTTTGGCGACTCTAAGATCATCATTAATTGGTTCAACAACATATCTATTTGTCATGTGCACACACTCAGGAATATTCTCGCTGATGTTTTACTTTTGAAATCACATTTTGATTCCATTTGTTATCATCACATCTATAGGGAATGCAATTAGGTTTCCGATTGATTATCCAAGGAGGCCTCGATCCAGCCTAGGGCTCTATGGTTGATTTAGGAGCAGAGGGGATCATACTTCTACCAGTACTTCCATCGTCCATACATTGATCAGAGGATTCAGGGGGCAGACATGCCCTGATTTCATGGTTTTTTGATTCATAGACATGCTTTTTCTTCTAGTACAACTTTTTTTTATGTACATATCTATATATGACTTGTAATTATATAAATTATTACCAGACTTCCCTATGGGGTTTTTTGTATAAGAACATCTGAAGGTGGACTGTCAACACTTTACTGCATATGTGTCTCAATATCAATCAAATATACATATATAATATGATATGATATATTTATATATATATATATTATATATATATATATATATATATATATATATTACACACAATTTTCTTGTTCTATTTTTTTTTTAATTATTTATTTAATAACTTTTGATTTTAACTAGTCTATAATGGTTTATTTTTTAAATTTTTTCTCCTTCTTTTTTTTGCTATTTTTTCAATTTTTTGTTTTATATTTTATATTTTTATTTATTTATTTTTATAAATTTGGTTTTTAATTTTTTTTGGTTGTTTTAATTTTTTTTTTTGTTATTTTGAATTTTTTGGGGTAAAGCTATTTTTATTTTATTTTTTTTTTTTTAATTTTTTTTTTTTTTAAAATTTCATTATGTTTACCTAAAATTTCACGTGAATCATTATTTTAGAAAAATTCAAACATTATCATTTTTGGACATAACATTAATATTTTTTCAAAATTTTCAATAAAAATAATTTATTTGACATGCGAGTTTGAGCGGGAAGTTCCGAAAATGTGTATTTTTTAATTATATCTATATGCAAAATGTGTATTTTTTTGTCAAGTGTTTACAATTATTATTTTTTTTGCGACAATTATTTTGTGTTTTGATTTTTTTTTGTTTTTTGGTAAACAAGTACAATT
The DNA here is from genome assembly GCA_000404065.3 of Pinus taeda. Taxonomy (NCBI): domain Eukaryota; kingdom Viridiplantae; phylum Streptophyta; class Pinopsida; order Pinales; family Pinaceae; genus Pinus; species Pinus taeda. The sequence continues at coordinate 254,513 of APFE031639491.1, read as the reverse complement.
TCATTAGATTACCAAAAATTTACATAGGGTACAATCTCGTGAAAACATTAGTAGACCATGTCCGAATTGAGCATGTTCAATAAACAAAAAGAACCTTTCTAACTAAGATCGGGCTTGGGAGAGACCATCTGCCCTTATGTGGGAAATCAGATGGTCTCCCTCAGTACCACAAAACCAATTTTTAACATCAAAAGACCATACTAGAGTGTAAGAAAATCAACAAAGTAACAAAAATTGGGAAGGCCTTTCCTGGAGATGATAGAGAACCAGGTCATGTTGTGGAGTACTTGAAGGTATCTTTCTGTCCCTCCGGTAGCCATGGTGGTATTTACCATTTAATGAGTGTCCCTCCAGTGATGATGATGGCATCCTGCTGCAGTGTCTCTCCAATTGGATTGAATATCATGGCTGCCTTGCTGATAATGATTTGCTTCTTCACCTCATAGCTTGATGTACATGGTTTTCATGTTTTCTTCTCCTTCCTTTGCAGACACCCCAACTTCACTCGAATGGGTAGCTTTACACCTTGAAAGATCGAGTCTAAGGGGCTCAAAGAAAAGGGATGCGATTTGTCTGGGGAGTTGGAGGAAGCCAAAGGTGGGAATGGAGAGAACGAAATTCCTAGTGCTCCAGCTAAAACACCTAGAACCGATCAAGATTAAACCAGATGAAAGTATATATCAATGATTATACCCTCCATAACACTTATAACATGTTCCTAGTCCCTCAAGTTCCGCCTGAGCAGATTCCTTACCGCCTAGTGTCTGTCACCAATATTTCTTATCTCCTCTACTTCCATTGCAGTGATCATTCATCTGATCCACTGAGGAAGGTCTTCATCGAACTGGTCATCTCCTTGGCCATGCCATGGAGGAGGAGGTTGAGGACCTATTCCTCTCCCTCCTCCACTGGTGCAACCATGTTCATGAATCATATTTGTTGGGTAAGAATTGCCACCGTCGACACTTCTATAGTTTATATCATCTGCAACTCTGCAAATGTGAGAGTGACTAGCCATCTGCGGAGCTCTGTGAATGCTGGAACAAAAAACCACCAAAGGAATAAAATTAAGCTCCATAACCCAAGTCATAATTGAACGCAAGGTCCTTGACATTTTTCCACCTCGTCCTATGCATTGAATGGAGCCTGCAAGAATGGAAGATGGGGATTGCCGCCGTTCCTCAACCTTTAATGCATTAAGGAACGATGGCATGAGGGCCATCATTGCCGCCAGAGATTGATGAAGCACCCAAATCCAGGGAATTAATATCTCTATTTTCTATGTCAGAGTATTGGGAGGCCTAGGTTGCAATTTGGGGGGATTTTAGATTCATGTTAGCACATGGAGCTTGCTCTTCTACCCCTTTATTGGCTATGAAGTCTGCCATAGATTTTTCCTTGCACATAACATGGGAGAAAATTATTGCTTCTTGTGATCCAGGTGGATATTAGTGGCCACCCAGCTATTCCACTTGGACCCTCACCATTGTTCTTTCAATTTCCTTAATTGTAGCACGTTGTACTATTTTTGGCAGTTTTTTCGGGTCCTGAACTTCTAGAGCCATTTTGAGGCCCTAAACAACGTTTGTTTTTAGCAAAATGCCTTTGGCGATTTCAAAGGAAATCACATCAGAAACTGTATTCCTTAGAGAGATCTTTCTGATGAGGTATCATATGCATTAAGCGAAGATAATATGACCAAGTTACGACCCTTGGAAGTTGGCTGCCCAACTAACCCCAATGGGGCCCACAAAATCTTGGTGTTACATCTCCTCAAGTTAGGGTTTTGGTTGTTTATGGTTTTATCTTATTGTTCAATAATAAAAAGGCCCTTGAGCCTCATTGTAACCCAATTTAGAGGCATGTAGTTGCCATGTCTCTTCTTAGAGATAAGCTACCATCGCCCAAGCTAGTCTTATTTCCATTCTATTTGTAAGCACATTTCAGTATTCGATATTAATGAAATGAAGTGTTATTTTTGTTGCATCTCTGTATTTATGGTTATATCTGTAATTTGTTGTGTTCTTGTTTAAATCCGGATTAGTGGTATCAGAGTGATCTGCTCTTTCTCTGTTTTTCTTTGCATGTCCCCAACGAGGTCAGGATATAAGGAGTTAGGGCTCTATCTGGTTTAACCTTTGTAAGATCACCCTCACAAACCTCGATGGCCGCCCATGGGGGAAGAAAAGAAAGACGAGGGAGCAGAATATCCTATCAAAATATTGCTCGAGGAGGCCCTTGAGAAACAAAGGAACGTGATGATGTATAAATTTGCCCAGATCATTTAACGATTGCCCACCGGTGGCGCATCCACATCCAGCAGTCACTCTCGAGGCTCCACACCTCTTAAGGTACAAGTAAACTTTGACATTCCCATATTTGAGGGCCAAATAGATGCAAACACCGTAGATAAATGGTTAAATCTTCTAGAAGGATATTTTTATGTTCATGATTTTTCCAGCCAGGAAAAGATTACTTTTTCTCTTCTCAAAGTTGCCCCCCAAGTCAAAGACTGGTGGGGAACCTACTGTGAGCAGAAGGATGAAAGTATGACCTCACTATTTTTAGCCACTCCCACTTGGAATTCATTCTGGGACGCCATCAAGGAGCAGTACTAGCCTATCGAGAGCTATGAGGATAAATACATAAAGTGGACTACGCTGTGGCAGGGAAGGGACCAAGATGTGCTAGAGTTTACCAATGTTTTTCATATCCTTCGCACGAAGTTGGGTATCAAGGATTCTGAAAAAAAATTGGTACTCAAGTATCGTGACTACCTACAAAAATACATCTAGGATGAGCTTGAGTTCCTGGACATCTCCTCGCTTGGCACGACATACCAATACACCGTCAAGATCGAGTAGAAGTTTAAACAGAAGAAGCGAGAATTTGGATCTGCGAATCTGAAGTAAGGGAAAGGTGCCCCCAAATCATAGAACAAAGGAAAAATCCAAGGTAGGACGGCCCATGACAACCTGCCAAAGCCACAAGAAAAGGACAACACTATGTAGCCAAGGAGGGCATGGGAAAGTGGTGTGAATTTCATAAGAGATCCAATCATAACACAAGTGAGTGTTGGGCCAAGCAGTCACTAATGGCCAAGGTGAAGGCTTCGGAATCAGATGCATGTTCTGACTCTGAGTTAGAACTCGACAAGGGGAATGAAAAAAGAAGCAGATTATTGATGTGGAGCCCAACACCACCGTTGTCACCACAAAGATCTAGAAGGAGGAACCTGAAGATCCATAGGAGGAGTGTCTCTTCCACTCCCAGATGTGGGTAAAGGGTTCTCTGCTACAGTTCATTGTCAACAACGAGAGCCAAAATAACCTCATTGCACTAGAGGTCGTGAGTGGCTAGGCTTATCGACCACAACGCACCCATAATCGTACACCATCGAGTGACTTCACCAAGGAAGAGATCTTCACATGAGCCAACAATGTCTCCTTCCATACAACATCAAGCCCTTCATGGATGAGGTATTATGTGACGTTTCTCCCCTTGATGTTTGTGATGTATTATTAGGCCAACCATACTTGTGGAAGCGACATGATGTGTATGAGTCAAGGCCTTGCACTGTTATTGTTACCTTGGGAAATAAGTTGTATAGGATACCGGAGGTAGCACTGCCTACCACCATCTCTCTAGTTACTACAAAAAAATGCAGTAAGCTCATTTCCAAAACCAAGAAATTTGTTTTCTTGATGATATGCCCTTAGGGAAAGAAGAAGACGGTGGCCAAGGCCTCCAGCAAGGGCCCCTCTGCACAACAACATATGGACAAGGTCGTGGAGGAGTATGAGGACATATTTACCTCCTCCGCAAGGGTGCCTCTGCACTGTCAGGTTAAGCACTCCATTGATTTGAACCCAGGTGCACCGTTGCCTAATGGACCAATCTAATGGCGCTCCATTTTGGAGAACGATGAAATCAAGAGGTAGATTCAGGAGCTATTGCAGAAAGGTCACATCTGGTCGAGTTCATCACCCTGTGGGAGCCCAATCATGTTCGTATAGAAGAAATATGGGACTTGAAGACTCTGTATTGACTATCACGTGCTGAAAAAGATCAAAGTCCATAATAGGTACTTGATCCCACAGATTGATGACCTTCTAGACCAACCGAAGGGGGAAAAATATTTCAACAAGATCAACTTGAAGTTCATATATCACTAGGTACAAATCGAACCCTCTAATGTGTGGAAGATTGCCTTCAAAGCCAAGGAGGGCCTTTTCGAATCATTGGTTATGCCTTTCAGGTTGACGAATGCTCTTGAAACCTTCATGAGGTTGATGGATAACATCTTGCGGCCATTCACCAACTCATTTGTAGTGTGGCCATTCACCAACTCATTTGTAGTGGTATACTTGGATGACATCTTGATCTTCAACTAAAGTTGGGAAGAGCACTTCGACCACATCTGACAGGTTCTCCAAACACTGTGGAAACACAAGTTATGTGCCAATTTGGAGAAATGCACTTTTGGAATGACCCAGGTGCATGTGGATTCAACCAAGATGCAAGTCATTCAGGATCGGCTAGCCCCAACCACTCTGACAGAGCTCAGTAGCTTTCTGGCTCTTGCCAATTTCTATCGTAGGTTCATGTTGGGGTTCTCTCATATCACTTGGCCCTTGAGTCAAGTCACCAAGGGAGGAGTGAAAGAAAAATTATTTTGGTCTGAACCTCAACAGAAGGCATTTGCAGAGTTGAAACATCGCCTCTGCTCTGCACCAATGCTCACATTACCAGACTGCATGGAACAAGCATCAACTGATCAGATCATGGACATGCAGATCAAGAACACTCGTCAGCAGAAGATCGAGTTATATCGAGTTTTCAAAGCCGGCCATCACCTGCACCAAGGAAAATGGCTCACCAGGGACCAAGTTCAGGATAAGTTTCCTCATCTCATGGAGGAAATCAACAGAATGGAGACCATTGCTTCTTAAAGGGGGAGGATTGATCCAAGTGGATATTTGTGGCCACCACCTATTCCACTTGGACCCTCACCCTTGTTTTTTGTTTTTTTGTTTCTTGGTTTTCGTTTTTGTTTTTGTTTTGTTTTGTTTTGTATTTTTTGTTTTTTGTTTTTGTTTTGTTTTGTTTTGTTTTTGTTTTTGTATTTTTTGTTTTTGTTTTTTGTTTTTGTTTTTGTTTTGTTTTTTGTTTTTTGTATTTTTTTGTTTTTTTGTATTTTTTTGTATTTTTTTGTATTTTTACGCCGTAAGGTGTTTCCATATGAAACCAACTCCTTCACCTGATTACGTGTCCTCTGTTGTGCCTTTAGATCTTTTGTTAGACGATCAGCTTCTGCTCAGCCATTGATTTGAATTGCAAACCTTTTTGGCAACAGGACGTGGGCAAGAAGGGGCATGTAGAGTCGCTTGCTGCACCGTGGGAAAGTCGAAAAGTCGAATGCCAGACGAACCTCACCGCCTGAAGTCGAACCATGAAATCTTTGGCGGATCTGTCATTGGCCATGGCGTCAAGGGGTCGAAGTGCATGTAGCAGGATGCCTGAAAATATACTTATATATACCTACATAATACCAGCAGGTGACTCAGTTGTCTATGAAGCAAGCCAATCAAGTAAGCAGAATTTGTTTGCCAAATTGCATTCCAGTGCATATAGCTAATATTTGCTGTAATGGCTAGCATTTCTGTTGCTTCTTCTACTCTGTCAATAGGTAGCAGTAGCAGCAGTGTGATCAGGAGCAATAGCGTGATCAGGAGGACGGCCAATCCTCATCCAAATGTCTGAGAAGGTAACTTGTCTGTTTGTGCTTTTTTCTATTTTCTTGATCTGCAACTTATCTCTCCCCATGTGTACTTAGTAATTGTTGGAGACTTATTTAAAGCTACCAGGATGGGTGGACAAACAGGCAGGGAATTCTCTCTTTTGCACTCTATGGTCAAAAGCGTTTCACCCAAATCGAACTTGGGCATCTGCCATGGTATTCCCAGTTGAATGCAAGAAATGGTATAGATAAACCTAAAACATGAAACATCGGCATGATGAAAAAATATATATTGTCTCCAGCTCCCATATCGTCCTTGCTCAGAATTCCTACAATCAAACTTCCATGGTTGGACATGACTCCCTTACTCTTTCCCGTTGTCCCATACAAGTACGGAAGCATGGCAATGTCCTCCTGCTTGATGTCCACTGAATGGAAACTGCTAATGGTAGACTGCAAGAGGAGGCCTAAACTAGAAATATAACCCTCTGGTTTTGTGTTACCCTCTATGGGAATAACAGGCAATTGGGTGGCACGAGCCTTTTTTATCAGATTTTAGATTGCGAAAGTGATCATGGATCCAGAATCCTGAGCCTGCTTCTTAATCTTGTTTTCTATGCTGAATGGATTGGCGGCGGTGAGGATTTCTCCAATGGAGAGAATAGCCAGGTGGATGCATGGTAGGGCAATGGAATTGGGGGAGAACACCAACTCCACATTGCGCTTTCGAATCCCCAAGCCATGCAGTTCCACAGCGATGGCTTTGGCATTCTGGTGGAGGGCGAGGTAAGTTAGTGAGAGGCCATTGGAGGTGTCTACCAGAGAGATTGTGTGTTCAATAGAACGTGCTGGGGGTAGCCCCGTGGGTTGTGTGCATATATCTGCTAATTCTTGAAGCAGGGGAATGATATCAGGGGGTATCGAATTAGTGAGGTTATTTGGTTTGACAAGGCAAGCCAAGCACAAAGAAACTAATTGGTTCAAACTGACTTTCTTAACGAGAGCTTTGCCAACAGGAGGTTGTTGGTTTAAGCGAAGAGGATGTAAGTACATAGATGTGACCACCCTTGTGCTACAAGTGGTGTTGGTGATCTCTATCATGTTAAACAACGTGCCTAGCTTGTTGATATGGAATTTCAAGTAATAGATCGACACAATTGAGAGGAGAAACATTTCACATCACATTATCATAGAAAGGGCACTGATATGGGGCTGGGTGTGGAGTGGTGGGAAGTTAAGGCATTGAATGCAGTAAACATACTACCTGAAACAATTTTCCAGCAATTTCTGGCAGCTAATTAACAATGTCGCTAAGCTAATTTCTTTGCTGTCCGAGAATTCCTTCTGCTTTCTTACTATATTTCACTGTGACCAATCTCAAGAGCCTTTTAGAACCAATCCAGTGTCTTCAACATCTCATGGCATGGCTTGGCTATCTATATAGGGAAAAACTGGCAAAGAAATATGTATTCTTTCAAGTAGAGTGACTGGAGTGCAGTTTTTAGGGGCAGCTTAATTGATGATAGTTTTGAAAATGAAGCCTTATGTATTAGTAAGTTTAAACTTTTTTGATATATTTTTGTTAGTACTTAATGAAGGGTTTTCTTTTTTGTATAAAGTAATTTCCGTTTTAAGAAGGGGTATCTTTATATATAAGTACTTGGAGTAATAGTGGCAGTGACCCGAATCTATTGGTATCTATTGGAGTATAAGTACTTGGAGTAATAGTGGTAGTGACCTGAATCTATTGCATATTTTTCTAGTCAAAAAAATAAATAAATGATAAAATGACAATCTTGCAAACCTGGTCTACAGAAAAATCTTCCAACAATTTGGCACCCTAATTTCATCTTTCCAGGTGAAATGTTCAGTTGTGATGCCACTGCAAGTATAAGAAACCCTTGTGGTTTGTCCAAGCCATAGAATCCATATTGTGTTGTTTTTGCAGCAGCATCTGAGAAGTATATGCCTCTACCAAACTGCACCCCAAACAAATAAGTAGAAGCTCCTCCATATATATGTTACATAAAATGCTTTGTCATGCATAATTAATAAGAAAATTACAAACCATGTATCCAGGTGCAGGGGCAGAAACTATTGCACCCCAAATAAATATGTAGAAGCTCCTCCATATATATGTTACTTTAAATGCTTTGTCATGGATAATTAATAAGAAAATTACAAACCATCTATCCAAGTGCAGGGGCAGAAACTATTGCAGGGAGCAAGCCGTTCTTCAAATGTCTTACAAGGTTGCATGTCCTGGTTCCTGCAAAATATCATGCTAATATTATGATCATAGTCTAGTGTTATCATATTTTCACTCGCAAGGAAATCCAGATGGTTCCTTACTTTGGTGGGATGAAATGATATGCGATCCTTTATAAACCTGGAACTGTGACACTGCATATTCAATGTATATAAAATTAAGAGGAAAGAATGAGCATACCACACCACAACAGGACCTTGTTGGGCAACTTCGCAACTTCCTTGTAGGTAGGTCCGGAACCTTGAAGAGTGTAGATATTATGCATATTAACGCGAAAAGGCTGTGCAAGAAAATTTAATCTATAGGCTCATCATCTAATCAAGAGCAGAAGCTCAATCCAGTGAGCAAACAAAAAATACAGGTAGAAGCAGAAATTGGTACAAGGCATAACGGATTAAATCACCTCTTTTTTTATTTTGATTGGCTTGTAAGTCTTCTGCAAGTATTTCAGGATCATAATAGAATCATCATGGCCTCTCTCCATTGGGATGATAGAGCAGTCATGAAGAGACTTGGTGCCCCAATTATATAAATATATTTTGAAATAATCACATTGGATTTTCCCTTTCCCTCATTCCAGCAGGGAACAAATGCGATGAACAGGAGTCTTCAGTAGACAATAGGTATATATAGTCTTAATTAACGTTATGGGTAATGATTATCATTATTTCTTGATGATGTTTCTGCTATTGCTTCAAGTATTTTTCTTCAATTCAATACCAATACGAGGCACAACAAAAAGCAGGTACATGAAAAATCTGAACCATATTTATGAATCTGGATGAATCTTTAAACATTCTTGAAATTAACCAATATGTTAATTAAGAGATTGGCGATATTCTTGTAAAACTCCTTGAAGGCTTCTACAGAGGAAATAATCTTGCGCTTCAGAAATGGAAGCAAGTATTCATTTTTCGAAATGAAAATTCAACCACTGAAATTTCCTAACCAGATATCCTCTGAACGCTATCTGTATCTTGGTCGCCGCCCAAAGTTCTCTTGGATTTACTTCCCAAAGTTCTCTTCACTCTTCTTCTTAAATTTGGACACACAAAATGTGCCAAAGCGATTATCCAAGCTAACTACCATTGAGATTCTTGTCCATGGGTACCTAGAATAATTTGCTTAAATATTGACACTCAACCTAGTTGGGAAGAGTTGATGCATACTCCTCCCACTTGTTCAAATTCAGGGATGGTGGACACGAGCCAACACTTTTTCAGATTCAGTAGGTTAGATGCCACTTAAGCCACCGGCTAAAAACATGGTTTGACTTTTAAACGAGTTGATTTTACTAATTTTGGTCGAATTTGATCGCCTTGCCAAGCATGCCAAGACTCACACAGTTTGAACAAGGCTTGGTGAATTTAATCAAACTTCACTAAGACTTGGTGGATTTGATCAAGGACCAGTGAGTTTGATCAAGCCCTCAATTACTCTGCCAGTTTGACCATTTTGACAGACTTTGCTAGAACCATAAATTCTTGCTTAACTAACATTGGCCTAGGCCTATCAGTTTTTCTACTATATTCCCCCATATTCTTACTCTTTAGCATTTCTTCCCCAAGTCTAGCTTATGTGACAATGCTCATGGTTTAAAATAGATATATGGCCCACCAAGAACCACGAGCGTAACCTTTCATAGATCCGCATCCCAAGGGTATGTGATTGAAGACTACATATGACTGAATCAGTAAACTAAAAAAAATGAGTAATTCGAATATCTTTATATGAATTATACAGTCCAATTATCTTTCAAACAATAATTATTGAAAGATATCTCGAGTGATATAAGCATAAGATCACTATCAATGCGCCTCAAAAGTATAATTCAATGGTGACAGATTGTAGAAGTGCCAGACCCTATAATTTAAGAGTATTCTTTTCTTAATGTGTATTAAAAGTTTCACAGATTATTGATATAGACTATAAATCTATTTACACCTTAAGAATCAAGCCCAGTCCACGAAGATTGTCAGCCCTTCCATGTCACGATATATTGTGACTTTGAAGCCAATTATCTGAGAAAAAAAGGATCTTGTATAGATAGGAAAAAAACATTTATAAGAATTAACAATGAATACAACCACTAAATCTCGAGATATTGGTGTTTGTGAGTTCTGCAAGTTCTAATATTGTCAAAGAACTTCATCTTTAACCATTGCATTACAATATCACACCTGCAATGGAGTACTGTAGCTGTGCAATTGACCTTAGCTATGCGTCTGACCTTGGCCGTGCTGGCTATATAGACAAACCAAAAGAATTTATTAAGAAAATGCCAATAAAAGTTGACGCTTCTATACGAGTTTGTTTCTAAGTGTTCAGGTAGCATATCTGTATTTGATAGAGTTGGTTCAAAGCATAGAGTTTTTGGAAGATTCTATAAAACTACCCTATTCTTTGCTTAAATATGCCTTTCTTGACCACCAATAAGCACTTTGGATGTAACAACACCAAAACAGAGAACTTTTGGAGGAGAGTCTACCATGGAATTCATTTCCATTTTCTTATACATTTGGTTAGATGTACCTAATTTGTTTAACGCATATATTATTTTTTCTGAGTTCCAATATGATGCTCACTAAAAACAAACAGATAAATATGATGCAGCCTTGCACCAATAAGTAAATGGTGTAACGTTTCAATTTGAAACAGCAGCATTGGTCCACAGTAAAAAAGCCTTCAAGAGCCATCCATTTCCTCCAATTGGCTACCTCGAACATCTTATCAAGTGATATGATAGAACCTTGGCTTTTACACCAGTAGGTATAGCGATGTAATCATTCAGTTAAAACAGTAGAACTTGTGCACAGTAAGACAATAATGAAGGGTTATCTACTTTCTCGAATTGGCTACACCATTTTTTTAACTGTTGAAAATGCATCATATACCACATTAAAAATCAAAGAGATCTGGTGATTGACAAAATATTTTGTAAAAAAAATACTTGTTTAGATTATAACAAGCAGATCATTGTTTACACAATGGATCACAAAAATTCCATTTGTAAGGGAATAATAATCCGTTAACTTGATCAAACAATGGAAAGGGTACAGGGTCGTAGAAAATGTGGATTCAAGCTGTTGCTATAACGTTTTTGAGTAACCCACTTATTTTGATGATGTTTTTTTGTTTTGTCTAGATATTTTTCCATGAACAGGATAAAAAGTTGCCATAGTGTTTTTTTAAAACATTTGTTAATTAAAATGCTATAGTACTCCATGCACCTGCCATGCACCTCAATTTTTTAAAACTAACTTGTACTTCGATGTAACAGGCTGTAAATCAGAATTGGAAGACAAAATGATAGTGTGTGAAAGAGATGAAATACAGAAAACAAAAATAGACTTTCCTATAAGCCTCGTACCATGCCATAGAATGGGCCTTATTGCAAATGGCCAAAGCCTCTAAGTCTGTGTTTCAACGCATTAAACATTGGGATTTTTCACTCCCCTTGCACGCAATTATGATATATAATGGGGCTTCTATCTTTATTGCGATTAACATGTTGACTCTATTCCATCTGCATCTATGTTCCAGATTTATTTGCTTTTTAATCAGGCCATCAATAGGGGCTTATAAATTTTCATACATTGTTGCCAACAGGATAGTTGCTATTGCAGTATAGTTCTCATGCTAGATGGCCAACTTTCTTCTTTATCTATCCATATCTAGTTATCAAAAACATGGATTTCGAGTGCCTACTTTAATGAAGTCTCCACCAGTGGATGAGTCACACTGTCTGTACAACATTCTTGAAGGAAATCGGATGAGAAATGGAAAGAGGACCTTAAGTAGTGCAAGAGAAATGCAATGGTATTTTGTATTCATAAGCCTGTTCAGAAAATGAATAATGAAGTGTGGAGAATGTGATTCCAACCTTCCCGATCATCTTGTGTATAGAATTCCTAATTATTGTGAATTGCAATTGTTTTCCAGACAGAATAGCTTGTAAAAATTAAAATTCCATCACACAGTCAAGGAAACTCATCTGGTAGTGGTCCAGAGTACCTTCACAAAGGCCCTGGTACTTCATGAATTCAAAGGATGCATCTGGGTTTGCATGTGATCATGTTCTAGCGAAATGTTACAATTTGTTTTAAAAATTTAGACCAAAACAAAAATCTTGCATTGCATTCAAAAATACAATTCACTTGGCCAAGGGAAGCAATTAGAAAGTTTAAGGAGGTCAGCTTCCAGTATGTAAAGAGATAAGGAAATATGGTAGCAGACCTATTGGCTAATATTGCAATAGAGGAGGAAAAGAAGGATTAGACCTAAACACAAATTCACTGAACTTAGCTGAAGGGGAGTGGATGTCAAGCTTCAAAAATTGGTCCAATCAAATGTTCCTAAACGTACATAGCATGCATTATCTTATCTTGTGAAGATAAGAAAAAAAAGCTTGCGTACATGATTGGCAGACCAAAACTGGAAAATAGAAAACACAATAAACATATGACCATATTACCATATTACCATATTCTCGAGTTGAATTTCAATAACAAAAATGTATAATTTGGCACCCAACACAGCGTATGCTATTACGAAGAGTACTTGCATAATTGAACCGGGATTGGTCTGGAAAGGCAACCAGTGCCGACATGGAAAATTTGAGGCGATGCTGCATGAAAATATGTAATGATTTTTGAAATAAACTGGAAAGTGTTATGAACTCCGAGTTCCACCAAATCAAGTAAGTATTCAAGAAGGAACTCTAACCAGAGGCAAATGTAGCAGATTAAACATACAAAGAACTCAGCCCAAAACCTAGGCCTTGATCTTTCTCGTTATCATAACTTCAACTTTGAGTAACCATACCTAAAACACGTTTTTAGCTAGCAGAAGAAGGTGAATATCAGCAGAACTTGAACTACTCCCCCGAAACGTCACTGCAAAAGTTACCTATGTGCTACTACACCATTTGGCATTAACCCAATGGAATGTTGGAGGTACCAATTGACACCTTCATATCAAACCGGTAAAGATGCCCATCATCAAAAGGGCAGGTAGCTCACTGGTAGAGCAGGTCTTGTATTAAATTCCTAGCCAGCCCAATTTTCACTAGAATGAGTTTGTAGATAATGCAATAGAAGCACAGAAGACAAATAACACTCTGCATTGAGGCCACACTCATAAAGCTACTCACATCAACCACAAAAATAGCTAACAACCACTTTAGACCACAACAACTGCAATGAGACCAGTTCATCCCCTTACAAATTACTGAAATTTGATTCTCCATCTACCTTCAAAACTAACGAAAATTATATTCCCACTCCCACTTACAGTCGCTTTAATGAAGTGAAGGAAAAATGTCTCTCTTTTTTATCAGAGGCTTCAACTCTGCCTTCTGATCCAAACCTAAGATATATCATTCAGAATGAGCTTTCTTTTGTAAACGAGGATTGGAAGCAAGACAAGGGTTCTGCTCCTGTTATGCCATTTATTAATTCCAATAACACTCTCACCCAAAAATTCTTGTGTGTTTAGCCATTGGATTTACTATGGTAATGTTTGTAACATTTTGCAGTCTTTTCTTTGTTAGCCTATGGTTTAGTGGTTAAGTACTTGAGAGACATAATCACCATGTTAATGACCCAAAGTCAAATTTAGATCAGAGCCTTAAATTATAAGTTGATTGAATTTTATGAGATTTATATGCAATATTAATTCAATAATTAATAAAAAATAGTGTGAGGCACCCTAAATCAACTTCTGTTTATACAACGTTAGGATTTCATTTCTGCTACATATTCGCATCTCATTTAGATTTGCCCATTCCCATGTAGTGATTGTTCCTCAATTTATGCCTTACGACGTTTCTTTTGCAACATTTTGGTGCAAATGCTAGTTTATATTTTTTGTATTTTTCCTTAATTGTAGCATAGTTTACTAATTTTTTTCAATTTTTCGGGTCTTGAACTTCCGAAGTCGTTTTGAGGCCCTAAACAACATTTTTTTGGCAAAATGCATATGGTGGTTTTAAGGAAATTACATCAACAGCTGTAGTACTCAGAGAGATATTTCTGACGAGGTATCATACACGTCAAACGAAGATAATATGACCAAGTTACGACCCCGGGAAGTTGGCTGCCTAACTAACCCCAATGGGGCCCATAAAATCTTGGTGTTACATCTCCTTGGGTTAGGGTTTTGGTTGTTTAGGGTGTTCTCTTATTGTTAAATAATAAAAAGGCCCTTGAGCCTCATTTTAACTGAGTTTAGAGGCATGAAGCTAACTCATTTCTTCTCAGAGATAAGCTACCATCACCCGAGCTAGTCTTATTTCCATTCTGTTTGTAAGCACATTTCAGTATTTGATATTAATGAAATGAATTGCTATTTCTACTGCATCTCTGTATTTATGGTTATATCTGCAATTTGTTTTTAAATCCGGATCATCTTGTTGGGAGAGAATTTGAGCTAGATGTTGCATGCTTTGATCTCGACATCAGTGAGAGGAGAAATTTGAGGGAGGATATCCATGGTGGAGCTTCTGCGCAGCTTGGACTCTTAGTTGAGAATCACCTACGACTATGAGGGAATCGATACCTATGATTTGGGCAATGAGTAGACCCTAGATTAAGGCTTCTAGCTTAGTTGCATTGTTTCTTTCATGACCTATGTATCCTTTGTAGACTCTAAGGATGTCACCCTTGTGGTTTCTTCTGACTCCTATTTTGGCCTCCCTTGGGTTTCCTTTTGAAGCTCTGTCAAAGTTCAAATTTTAATGGTGCTTTGGAGGAGGTGCCCATACAACTGGAATTGCTTCTATGGATTTCGGGCATGTAAATCTTGCTGTGGCTTCAGATTGATTTAATTCCCACCATACCATGGTGGATTTTTCTTGAGGAGGCCCCTGGAAGTCCTTCTCTTCCTAATTCGAGAGAAACATGGTCTCCTTAATGTGCCTATGGAAGGGAAAGAAAATACCTTCCTGATTTTTATGTCGATCATTAAATATTCTTTGATTACGTTCCTTCCAAATTTCCTAGACCAGAGGGCTTAGGGATAGTTGCTAGAGTCTGTTTAGAACTTGGCTTTGGAAGGGTTTTTTTCCCCACATCTTGAGATTTTGGACAAAAACTCCTTGAAATATACCAATTCTTCTGAATCCCTGTGCAATTTTATCCCAAAGGATGTTTTCTATCTCGGAGGTGTCAAGCAAGTGATCCATGGATTCCTATTAGTTTTTGTTGGCATTATGACAAAGGTTTGGTGCTATGTCACAGGTGTTGTCCTTGATGGCAACTCATTCAGGTGGAAGATCTTAGTTCAGGCTCTCAAAATGAAAGAAAAATACATATACGTAGGTTCATCTTAACAAGATCGTGTGTACACGCAGTTTTGCTGATCAAAAGTCGCGTATGCGTATGCACACACTTTCATGCACCAAAAAGTGCGTACATGTTGGAAAGCTTATTTTTAGGGTCCGTGGTATTTGGACCTATGGTTTTGGACCTTGGTATTTTGTCCGAAATATTGAACCCAGGTATTGGGTCCCTAATATTGGTTCTCAATGGATTTGGACCATGGTTTGAGTAAGGGCTAAAACTATAAAAGGGAAAGGAGATCATTTGATAAGGGTATTAACTCAAGTATTGAATATCTTATGAAGAGCAAGATCTAGAATCAGGTTATGGTGCATAGCTGGATCTGAATCAAGGAGGAACCTGAGCGCTAAAATATGGATAAGTTCTATTGATGGGTCAAGATCTTAAGGCTTGAATAGTTGTATCATTGTGTGAATTTTGATCTGTTATATTTGGCGCATGATTAGATCTATAAATCTGATAATCAAGGTATAACTAATGTCTGAATAAGTGAAAAGGGTAAATTATGTTTTATAGATCTGTACACAGGTTCAGCACATCAGAGGCGCATATACACGTCGGTTCAGTGAGTGAAGATAGCGTATACGTTGGTTGGCCTTGTCACAGCTGCGTATGTATGCATGTTTCTTCATATGGAAGTAGCGTATGTCTCATGAAAACTATTTTAGATACTTCTGCAGTATTCTGGGTTTAGGATTGGTGTCTGGTTACAGTTATTGTTTTTTGGGTATAGCATACAGAGAAGTGATTGGTTGAGTCAGTATTGGTTTTTACAAGGAAATTGGCTGTTGGAGTTATGCTTGATGTTTGATTGATTTTATTCAAGGATCCAGCTTGTAAATTTATGAAATGTGGTCCCTGGAAGAAAAGAGAAGGTTGCAGCCTTCTGTAGGTCAGTACCTACCTACTAGTATCTTAGCTAATACAAGAGCTAAGGGGGTTGTAGCTCCCTTCCAGGAGAAGCTGGAGAATGAGAGAGGGTTGTAGCCTTCTGTAGGTAGCAGCTTGCGTACTGGTATAAGACTGCACCGGTACAGAAACATTGTTAAAAAAAAGAAAAAAAAAAGAGAAAGTTTCTAATTAAAAAGATAGAGACGAATTGCAGCAGGTGGTTTTCACCCACGTTGGGTTTCCACCTTACTTCTTGGTGTCCATGTGTGTTGCTTATGTGTGTTGATTTGTTCTGCTTTACAGCTCCTGTTTACTGTTAATAATGTTTTGATGCACTCACTAAGAAGCAACTAACTGAATTATAAGTTTACTGGATATACGCTTGTTGCATTACACACAGTTGCGTATACACGCGGTTTTCCTTAACTGAAGTAGTGTATATGAATCTGAATATGGAAATGAAAAAGTTTTATTTATTTAATAATACTAATTCACCCCCCCCCTCTCAGTATTATTTCCAACAATTTGTATCAGAGCAGGTCCTTCAGAAGAAGCTTGATCGCTTGAAGGAAGATCTAACATCATGAGCAACTATGAAAAGGAGGCATTGATCAGGCCACCAATTTTTGATGGGAGCAAATTCGTTTATTGGAAGGTAAGAATCACAACCTATCTTCAATCTCTTGGTACAGAAGTCTGGGATATCATAGAAACAGGATACACATTTCCATCAGCAACTCCTACATATACGGTTGGTAAAAAGCAGTATGAAACAAATGCTAAGGCTGTCAATACTCTATTAGGGAGTCTATCTCAATCAGAATTCGTCAAGGTTATGCAGCTCAAAACCACAAAAGAAATATGGGACAAGATCGTTTTGAGCTATGAAGGAGATGATCAGGTAAAACAAGCAAAACTACAAACTCTCAGAATTCAATATGAAAATCTCAAAATGCACAATGATGAAAGTGTGGCTAACTATTTCTTACGCATTGATGAGATTGTTAACTATATGAAAAACTTGGGTGAAGAAATAAAAGAAGTTGTTCAGGTTGAAAAGGTTCTAAGATCCTTGTCTTCTAAGTTTGATTCAAAAGTTTCTGCCACAGAAGAAAAGCAGGAGCTACAGAGCATTACCATGTCACAGCTGCACGGAATCCTGACTGCTTACGAAATGAGGAAAGGAGGACCATCAGACATGAGAGAAGCTGAATTCAAAGCCTCAGGAAAAGGAGATTACAATGAGTCAGGACATATGTCAGAAGGAGAGGAAGAATCAAACTTTGTTAAGAACCTTCAACGGGGGACTGGAAGATTTAGAGGTAAGCTACCTTTCAAATGATTTGCTTGTGGAAGAGTCAGTCACTATGCTGCCAAGTGTCCTCATAAAGATAAAGGTAAGGAACCAGTTAGATGGAACATAAAACAGAACGTAAGTAAGAAGAGCTATTATACACATGAAGACAGTAATGGACTTTCAAATAGTGATGAAGATGAACAATGTAATGATGATAGACTTTTGATGGCCTTTGAAGATGATGATTTCTTGGATGCTATAAATGAAGAAGGTCTTTATGAAGAAATTTCTAAACTTAAAATTTGTTTTAGAGGAAAAGATATGATT
>APFE031639491.1:212946-234779 GCA_000404065.3 Pinus taeda | reverse complement strand
AAATGTCCCTACTTGGTGAGCTCACATATTTTCTTGGTTTACAAGTCCAACAAAACAAAGACGGTATTTTTCTATCACAAACCAAGTATCTCAAGCAGATCTTGAAGAAATATGGGATGGAGGATTCGAAACCAGTATGTACCCCTATGGTAATAGGATGCAACCTCAGTCCAAATGATGAATCAGCAGCAGTACATCAACCAACCTATAGATCCATGATTGGTAGTCTGCTCTACCTAATAGGTACCCGACTAGACATTATGCATGCAGTAGGAATAGTTGGAAGGTTCCAGGCAAACCCAAAGGAAACTCATCTTTAGGCAGGTAAGAGAATATTCAAATATCTTCAAGGAACTCAAAACTATGGCTTATGGTATCCTAGAGAGACAGATCTCACACTTCATGCATATACAGATGCAGATTGGGCAGGAAGCGTGGATGACGGAAAAAGCACTAGTGGTGGTGCATTCTTTATGGGTTCCATATTAGTATCTTGGTTCAGCAAGAAACAAAGTTCAATTGCATTATCTACAACTGAAGCAGAATATGTGGCTGCTGCATCTTGCTGCACACAACTCCTTTGAATGATGCACACATTGCAAAACCTCAAAATCACTTGTACTCCACTATTTCCATATTTTGTGATAATACAAGTGCAATCATTATTTCAAAGAATCCTGTCATGGCATTCAAAGACTAAGCACATACTATCAGTATCATTTTCTCCGGGAACAAGTGCTTGAAAAAAAGGTCAAATTGGAGTATGTTCCCTCTAAGGAACAAGTTGCTGATATACTCACCAAACCATTGCCCAGGGAGACATTTGAATACCTCAGATAGAAGCTGGGGGTAGTTGATGCATCATATTGCTGTTAAATAATGTCTGGGTTCAGAGAAAAGTGGTTGTACGCGAGTTTCATGAGGAGGATCTGCGTACATACGCCGGTTTATGAAGATATAGTCCCGTATATGTTGGTTTAAAGACAAACAGTGGGCCTGGCTTAGGATGAAAAGAGTTTGATATGGGTCTGACAGAGACCATCTGGCACAGGTTCATGGGGAGCATATATTCTTCTAATAATTCATTGTTGGCATTATCTTAGAAGATCTTGGTTCAATTTCATAGTTTTTTTGAATTCAGGTGAAACAGGTGTAGAGGGAGAACATGGTTGTTGGTCTGAATGATGATTGACAGATGCTGCTGATGATAGTTGTTGATAACTATCATAGTCTTGCTGAAGATATTTCGTCTCTATGTCATGCATTTCTTTTCTTATCAAGGTCATGTAACGGCCTATCTTGGTTTCCCCACTATGCCTGGGATGGATGATGTAATGTTCTTGTTTTATCATATGTAAATTCTTGGTGTATCCCCACTTGGTTGGATGGATGAGTCAATATTGGTATATTCCCACTTGGTTGGGAGATGGATGTATGTATGAGTCTCTAGTGATAGGAAGGTCATTTATGATGTATAAAGTCATGTCTCTTCTTGTAGAACATCTTCTTGCAGACCTTGCCTGCAGTCAAGGGGAGCTTGGACAATAGAGCAGAGTAGAGATTTCAGGATGTACTTAGGGGGAGTATAACCCTTTGCCCTTGATGACAAAGGGGGAGAATGACTTTGAGTTACTTGGGGTTGCCATCAAGTCCAAAGGGGGAGATTGTTGGCATTATGACAGAGGTTCGGCACTATGTCACAGGTGTTGTCCTTGATGGCAACTCATTCAGATGGAAGATCTTAGTTCAGGCTCTCAGAATGAAAGAAAAATACATATACACAAGTTCATCTTAACAAGATTGCGTATACACGCGGTTTTTCTGATCAAAAGTCGCGTATGCGTATGCACGCAATTTCATGCACCAAAAAGTGCGTACATGTTGGAAAGCTTATTTTTGGGGTCCATGGTATTTGGACCTTCGTATTTCATCTGAAATATTGAACCCAGGTATTGGGTCCCTAGTATTAGTTCTCAATGGTTTTGGACCATGGTTTGAGTAAGGGCTAAAACTATAAAAGGGGAAGGAGATCATTTGACAAGGGTATTAACTCAAGTATTGAATATCTTATGAAGAGCAAGATCTAGAATCAGGTTATGGTGCATAGCTGGATCTGAATCAAGGAGGAACCTGTGTGCTAAAAGATGGATAAGTTCTATTGATGGGTCAAGATCTTAAGGCTTGAATAGTTGTATCATTGTGTGAATTTTGATCTGTTATATTTGGCGCATGATTAGATTTGTAAATCTTATAATCAAGGTATAACTGATGTCTGAATAAGTGAAAAGGGTAAATTATGTTTTATAGATTTGTACGTAGGTTCGACACATCAAAGGCATGTATACACGCCGGTTCAGTGAGTGAAGATAGCATATACGCTGGTTGGCCTTGTCACAACTGCGTATGTACGCATGTTTCTGCATATGGAAGTAGCGTATGTCTCATGAAAACTGTTTTAGATACTTCTGCAGTATTCTGGGTTCACGATTGGTGTCTGGTTAGAGTTATTGTTTTCTGGGTATAACATACAGAGAAGTGATTGGTTGAGTCAGTATTGGTTTGTACAAGGAAATTGGCTATTGGCGTTATAATTGATGTTTGATTGATGTTATTCAAGGATCCAGTCTGGAAATTTATGAAACGTGGTCCCTGGAAGAAAAGAGAAGGTTGTAGCCTTCTGTAGGTCAGCACCTATGTACTAGTATCTCAGCTAGTACAAGAGCTAAGGGGGTTGTAGCTCCCTTCCAGGAGAAGCTGGAGAACGAGAGAGGGTTGTAGCCTTCTGCAGGTAGCAGCCTGCGAACTGGTATAAGACTGCACCAGTACAGAAACATTGTAAAAAAAAGAAAAAAAGAGAGGAAGTTTCTAATTAAAAAGATAGAGACGAATTGCAGCAGGTGGTTTTCACCCACATTGGGTTTCCACCTTACTTCTTGGTGTCCATGTGTGTTGCTTATGTGTGTTGATTTGTTATGCTTTACTACTCCTGTTTACTGTTAATAACGTTCTGATGCATTCATTAAGAAGCAACTAACTGAATTATAATTTACTGGATATACGCTTGTTGCATTACACACAGTTGCATATACACGTGGTTTTCCTTAACTGAAGTAGTGTATATGAATCTAAATATGGAAATGAAAAAGTTTTATTGATTTAATAACACTGATTCACCCCCCGCTCTCAGTATTATTTCCAACAATTTTTGCACATATAGCACCATGAAGGTCTTGTAAATCCTCTTTTTAACAAGTTCTCCTATTTGAGAATTTTATGCTTTTATAAAATCCACATGAATGTGGATACCTTCAGCCATAAGGCTGAGGACCATAGCTCATTCTAGAATAAGTTTGGGTCATCTTATGGTGCTTGGAAAGTTAGGTGATAGGCCTCTTTGACTGTGAAGGCTCCTAAATTTTTGTAGCCCCATCACAATATGTTTGATCCTGCTTTCTTCCTTATAATTCTATTTTTTATTTCATGCCACAAATTTTGTGATTCTTCCATGTGTCCATCTCCCTGCCATAGCATTGGTGGCTACCATTTTCATATTCTTGTTTTTTCATCCTCTAGCTAGTTGTAATGGCCTTGAATTCACCATATCGCTGAGCATTGTCTTGGCTTAAGGGGAGATGGAATTTGCTGACAAGGCTAGGCATTTTATGCCATGAATCCTCCCAAAATATCATTGTTTTTCCAACATAGATTTCCCTAAAACCATGCTCTTTGACAATGTGTTTGTTGTGGCTTTCCAAGTTCCATATTAGAGAGCCTTGAGTAGATGAAGACAGTTTGATGAGGTTTTGCTTTTCTAGCTCATTTTCATATTTCATGTGCCATAGGTTTTCCCAGGGCTTCGATGTGTATTTGACCCACATCCACTGGATTTTGGCTCCCAATACCCTGTCGACAATTTCTAGATCTTGTAGGCCAAGACTTCCTTCTACTTTTGATAGAAAGAGGGTGTCCCATTCACATAATGACCATTTTTGCTTGAGATGATTTCCTCCCCATAGGAAATTTCTTTGAGATTTTTGATTCTATTTAAGACCCACTTGGGTGCAACCAAAATTGAAAATAGCAAGAAGAGCTGCAGACCTACAATTTTCCTCCTCTTTACTATTTATCTCTCATAACTAGCTCTTCTTCTATCAAGCATTCATTTGGTCCTGATGATAGATCCTGGTTGGGATTTGAAACGTTGGAAAAAAATGGTTCTTACTGTGGATTCTCCGGTAACTAAGTCAGAAGAAACAAGCCACAAAGGTCTAAAATCCAGAATCATTTCCTTATACGGAGGGGATACCTAGAGTGAAATCAATTTACTCGAAAAATCTAGAGCGAAGATAGCAAGAAGAGCTGCAGACCTACAATTTTCCTCCTCTTTACTATTTATCTCTCATAACCATCTCTTCTTCTATCAAGCATTCATTTGGTCCTGATGATGGATCCCGATTGGGATTTGAAACGTTGGCAAAAAATGGTTCTTATTGTGGATTCTTCGGTAACTAAGTCATAAGATATATCGACATTGATTGGAGTAGATATTTGAGAAGAAGAAGAGGATCAGGTTTTTTAGAGAGTTGGAAATCCAACTTTCCAGTTTGCTGTTGGTTTCATCTAGGAGTTCCCACCAAGAGTAATGCTTGATGGTCGTGTTAGTAAAAGGTGCACCAAAGTATTTGGAGGGAAGGGAGGCAATGGAGAAACCAATAATTTTGATGATGTTTCCTTGTGTGATAAGAGGGGTATCAAAAATAATACCTTTGACTTTTCCATATTGATGGTGGTGTGTGAGTCTTCCGAGAAGAGCTCTAAGATCTCTTTGAAAGTTTTGGATTCCTTAACCAATGGGTGGTTCAGAAGAAGCGTATCATCAATAAATTGTTGATGAGTTAGAGGGATGTTATCGTGGAGACATTGGCCTTTCAAAGTACCCATCTGCAAACTTTCTTTGATTGTTCTTCCCATCCCTTCATTCACAAGGATACAAAGGAAGGTTGAGGGGGGGTTTCCTTTCTGAATTCCCTGAGAGGGTTTGAAAGTGTTAGAAAGGGAATCGTTAACTAATATTGAGAAGAAAATAGTGGAAACTAGGGACATGACCCATTGGGTCCATTCAACTCTAAATCCAAAGGCTAGAATAATTCTTTCCATATAGGCCCAATTTAGTTTTCCAAAGGCTTTTGATAGATCCTACTTTAGTAACATGCCAGGTTTCTTCGATATTTTGAGGGAGTGAATAGTTTCATGGGTCAGAATAATCCAATCAAGAATTTTCCAACCTTCCACATATCCAGTTAGCTCAGGTGAGATGAGAATGGTTAGGATGGGCTTGAGGTGATTGACTATCACTTTGGTGATGAATTTATAAATAACATTGAAAAGTGAAATGGGTTGGAATTTACCTGGTCAAGCAACATTATCCTCCTTTGGCACCATGCTAGAAAAGTGGCATTGAATGCAAGGAGAATGCATCGATTGGCTCTTGAGTCTTCAATGATGTTCAAGACATTAGTGTGGATAAAGTACCATCATTTCTTAATGAATGTGCCCATAAATCCATCTAGTCCAGGGGATTCCCCGTCCACCATTTGATGAATGGCCTCATTAAATTCTGTTGCACTAATGGGCCTAATGAGAGCCGTGTTGTGGGCTTTCGTTACCAGCTTGGGGATGTTTCTTATAGTTTTTTCGAGTGGCTTCATTGTGTTGAGGCAGAGGATTAGACAAAAAATCTGTGTAGAAGTCCACAAGTACTTCTTCAATGTCCTCCATTTTCTCTACATTGTTGCCATTCTCAGATTGTAGAGATGCAATTCAGTTGTGAGATCGATGTTGGATGGTAGAGTGATGGGAGAATAATGTGTTACGTTCTCCTTCCTTTAACTAGCTTATCTTGATTGCCAATATATCTCTTCTTGCCTTTATCTTTCCTCCAACGTTTTTGTGAGGGAAATTCCTTTGTGTGCTACTTCTGTTGTTCTTCCATTGTTGATAATATCTTGTTGGAGTAACACCATTTCCTTTTCCAATGTTTTTTTTTCTTGCAATATATTTCTAAATTCTTCTTTGTTCCATTTTTTGAGTAGAAGTTTTATTTGTTTGAGCTTTTGTTGAAAGATGAACATTTTTGATCCCTCAATGGGGCTCATGCTTTGCCACCATTTCTAGATTTTTCATATTATTGAATTTTCACGACCTTGGGTCTAGGTTAGAGTCTTAAAATCATTGATGCTACCATACCAAGAATCTCAACCATAAACTACTTTGCATAGCGGAAATATAAAACAGTAAATCACATATGCATAAATATACACAGTTTTTAACAAAATTGTATTATAGTAAAATCACCAATATTTGTTATATTAAACCAAATTCTGAATAATTCAACAGTCTATGGTATACAAAATACAATGACAAACATTGTTGCAACGTCTATGTCGTATCTTGTCTTACCAGTCCTTCGCTTCCGTTTTGCTCACTAGCTGCCCCTTAGTCCTTCAAAGGACAACACATGAGACTCCAAGAGGGCTTCCACCTAACACTGCTACATGTCACTTCTGGTGCATGTACACGGGCTCATGAAACTTCTCTCTGGGTAGGCCTAATTCCCGAGCTCCAACTGTCAGGTTAGTAGTCACCTTTGTCCATCAAGGTGCTGCACTTTGGTGTTGATTTTTGGTAGCATCAGATGTGCTCTAAGCCTCAAAATTTGCAGGGAGGCTTGGACACTTATTCCACAATACCCAGAAATCGTTTTGGGAAATTCCACTCGGTGACAATTTTATTAAAATAATTAATTATTTTTAATGGAGGACTAAGTCTAAACTTAGGAAATTAAAATAATTAAAGGGTTTTAATCAAACTATGAGTGAAACTTCTAGAAGAAGATGAGGATCAAGCCAAAATGATCTGAGCCATTGATTAGAATCTAATTTGGGGCGTTGGTTCTCAACTGAAGGATTATAAGATGAGGCTTGATGGGCATTTGGAAAACACATCGAAGTAAGAGATCATAGATTGAATTTCTGAAGAGAGCAGCGCAACAGTTGCCAGAGAGAGATTCAAAGTGATTTCTTGTAGTGAGGGGTAGAGATAGTATCTGGAGGGACGTTTTGCTGGACCAGAGAGTACAAGGCAGAGAGGGTAGAGAGAAGTCCATATAAGCTGACGTAGGGCCACGTAGATCTACACTGTGGCAATGTAGAGCTTAAGAGGGAGTTTGAATTGCAGCTAGGAGAAACGAGTTTCAGTGCAGGAATCCAAGGTGTGAGATCGGAAGGCTTTAAGTTTGAATCTACAGACAACAGGAGATCTAGGAAGAGGTGACGCAGATCCCCAGAGAGGCTGACGGAGAACTGCGTAGGCTGACAAAGTAGCTGCGAAGAGCTAATGTGGGGCCAGCCATCCAGGGCCTTGATCAATGTTAGATCGCTAGTGACAGGGTGATATCATCTCACTATTATTTTTGCCTAGTTTCTCTCTGTATCGGAGAACTATTTGGGTATCCAACGAATTGTACTCATATTTACTATTGCTTAATAATACAAACCCTTAGCTGCTGCACTGGTTTTCCCACATTGGGTTTTTCTAGGGACATTTGTCCAAAAATAACTATCTCGATTTGTGTGACGATTATTTACGTCCTGTGCTGTATTAGTTTTCACAGTTTTTTATTTTATTTGTGTAGGTTGCAGTGTATTTAATTCGATATTTTCCATAGCACACAACAAGTACAATGGTTAATCAAATTAACAATTAGAAGAATTAACATCAGTTGTTGCAGTAGGAATTGGGTAACCAATTTTTCACATGGTATCAGAGATCGTGAGCAGAAGAGATCAGAATAAAAAAGGAAGAGGAGTTCAAAATTATTGCAGAGGAAACAATTCGAAACTCCAGCAGGTAGCATAGTCCTTGGGCTAGAAGGTCGAATTTTTTAGGGGAAATCGATTTCTCTAAGTGAGTCGATAGAGAAATTAAATTTGAAGATTGAAGCTTTCCAGAGGAAGAAGGGAGAAACACATTTTTCCTTTTAGAGAAGATCTCCAGCTGGGACGCAAATATTTAGCAGCAATTTATGGAAGAATAGCGCCAGTGGGAAAGAAAGTGACACACTTGAGGGAATTTATTCCTCAGAGAATTCCTAGCTAGGGAATTCGATTTCTTTATTGTTGAGCAACAATAGAGAGGAGATGATCTACTAACTCCAGCAGGGAGTGCATAGGATAGCCTGGTGCTGCGCAGAGGAGAGAGCAGACAGTTCAATTTTTTTTTTCGTTGGTAGAGATGGCAGCTAATGGATTGCGAGATCAGGATGGGTTGGAGGGAGCATCCGGCTATGTGATATGGAAGGCAAGGATCTCATGCCTTATGGATGAGCACGATCTCAAAACTTATGTTGACAGTGTGGTAGCTATACCCGAAGATCCATATCCGCTCAAGAAGTACAAGGTTGAGATGGAGAAGGCCAAGAGGTTGATCCTAGATGATGTGAGGGATCATGTAGTGTGTCACATTGCCGGCAAAGATACTGCTCAAAAGATGTGGGAAGATTTGGCCATGCTATATGAAGGATCTTCTAAGCAATGGAAAATGTACTTGGAGCAGAAAATGAGATCCATGCAAATGTATAAGGGGGAACACATTGATCCATTCCTAATGAAGCTTTAGGAGATCCGAGACTCATTGGCAGTTGTGGGGTCAACACCTTAGCCTATCGAGATGGTGAGGCTGGCCCTAAATTCAGTCTCAGAAGAATGGCAAGTGTTTTTTGAGAGCATCTTGGGCAGAGAGAGATTGCCAAATTAGGAAGGGATGTGGGCCACTCTTCAGTAGGAAGATATGAGGAGAGACTTGGTCAAGTGAAAAATTGATAGTAGTACCAACAACAATGGGACAAAGCCAAATGAGGAAGATGAGAATGTAGCCCTCGCATCTAAGGGGCAGCGAAAGAAGAAGAAATATGTTTTGAAGATCAAGTGCTTCTGGCGTGGTGAACTTGGTCACTACGCTACACAGTGTCCTATCAAGAAGAAGGACAAGGACAAGAAGCATGATTCGAAGGCTGGATCCACATAGATTGAGGAGAAGGAGTTTGCCATGATTTGCCAAAGGTGGGGTGATCTATAGCTATAGTTTGAAAGGACTGCAGATGGGAAGGATCCTTGAGGAGTCCACCTCTCGGATCAATACCTTGCTACGAGAACCCAAATCAGAAGTATCAGGATGGACCAGTGTCAGTTGGTGTAGAGAAGTGCCAGAGGAACAATTGCAATAGCCAGGAGTGCTAGAAGCTGAGCAGCACATAACATAATTGGCAATAGTGCAGAGTCAGCATCAACGCAGAGGATTCAAAGGGTCAATGCAGAGACTAGTAGCAGCTAGAACTCCAGAAATAGATGCATCATGCTGAACACTTGTTTAGTAATTTTGGATGATTTTCCATCACTAATGAAGTAGAAACAACAGTTGGAGGAGGTTGCAGTGTAGATGCAGTGTTGGTAGTGGTAGTGGTAGTGCCAGCAGCAACAAAAATGTAAAACTTATGAGGGTTGCAGTACAAATGCAGTGTTGGTAGTGGCAGTGGCAGTGCCAGCAGCAACACAAATGCAAAATTTATGAGGGTTGCAGTACAAATGCAGTGTTGGCAATGGCAGGGTCAACAATAGTACAGATGCAACATTTACGTAGTATTTGGTGGGAAGCGATGTCATACATCATCAATGCAGAGGGAGATGTTACAGAGAAGGGTGATGCTTTCACATGTTGCGTTACTAGAGCACATTCCTCGCTAAGATAGAATGTTGATTTCTAGTAGCATTGGATGTGATCTAAGCCTCAAACTTTTAAGGGAGGCTTGGACACATGTATTCCACAATACCCATAAATCGTTTTGGGAAATTCGATCCGCAGACAATTTTATTAAAATAATTAATTATTTTTAATGGAGGCCTAAGTCGAAACTTAGGAAATTAAAATAATTAAAGTGTATTAATCAAAATATGGGTGAAACTTCTAGAAGAAGACAAGGAACAAGCCAAAATGATCAGAGCCATTGATTAGAATCTAATCTGGGCCATTGGTTCTCAACTTAAGGATTACAATAGGAGGCTTGATGGGAATTTGGAAAACACATCGGAGTAAGAGATCAGAGATCGAATTTCTGAAGAGAGCAACACAATTATTGCCAAAGAGAGATTCGAAGTGATTTCTTACATTGAGGGGAAGGGATAGTATCTAGAGGGAAGTTTTCCTGGACCGGAGAGTACAAGGCAGAGAGGGTAGAGAGACATCCAGAGAATCTGACACAGGGCCACACAAAGCTACGTTGTGGCAACGCAGAGCTTCAGAGGGAGTTCGAATTGCAGCCAAGATAAATGAGTTTCAGTGCAGGAAGCTGGGATGTGAGACCGGAAGGCCTAAAGTTTGAATCTCCAGACATCAGAAGATTCGGGAAGAACTGATGCAGATCCTTAGAGAGGTTGACGGAGAACTGCGTAGGCTAACGGAGTAGTTGTGCAGAGCCAATGTGGCGCCATCCATCCAGGGCCTAGATTAGTGTTAGATCGCTAGTGATAGGGTGAGATCATCTCACTATTATTTTTTCCCAGTTTCTCTCTGTATTGAATAGCCAGTTGGGCATTCAATGAATTGTACTTAGATTTACTACTGCGTAATAATACAAACCCTCAGTTGCTGCATTGGTTTTCCCACACTGGGTTTTCCAGGGACATTTGTCCAAAAATAACTATGTAGATTTGTGTGATGATTATTTATCTCTTGCGTTGTATTTAGTTTCCGTAGTTTTTGGTGTGTGTAGGTTGTAGTGTATTTAATTTGATATTTGTCATAGCACACAACAAGTAAATTGGTTAATCGAATTATCAATTAGAAGAATTAACATTAGTTGTTGCAGTAGGAATCGGGTAACCGATTTTTCACATATGGCACCAATATTCACCCAACCTACAGCTCCTCTTCATCACTTCAAGATAGCTCGTCTAGGGCTGCTCTGGTTAGCCAACATACTGCCCTCTAGTAATATAAATGGTACCCAGTCCAATCACTGCAAAATCTGCACCAATGAAGGCTTATGGTCACTCAAACAAGCCTTCATATTGGATCCCATAGGCTGCTAGAAAACTGATCCAAATCTGACCCAAAAAAACGGATCCAACACACATCAAAACTGTTATCCAAGTTTGTGTTTGTCACTGTTCGTCACTGTGACTAGTTAGGGCACTGACGTGCCGCAACAACCCTCAAATAGTCACCCAAAACAACCCTAAAAAACTACGGACTTATCAAGGAGGGGTCTCCTCCATATGTGCTACTGTTCTAGGCACTTTTAAGTCCAAGGACCCTCCATGCTATCCCTATTTTAGTTAGGCAAGGCTTGTGGCCTACCACAGGGATTTGTTGTCACATACAACCAACCAAAACAATGTTTCCCTTACCTTGAGGCTTCCCACACAGACTTGCATCCTCCCTTCTTCAAACTCGGCCTAGCTGTAGCATAGAACAACCATCCACGCAGCCACCAAGAGGCTCTAACAACCCTAAAACACCCATGCTCTACCTTCTTTGTTGTGGCTGAATCAGAGTGTCCTTCTCTCCAATGAGTTTGTGATCAAGTGTGTGTTTCACTTTTGGATGATTAAAACAACATGCCATCACCCTATTTTTATAGCCTAAAGATGGGCTCCAATGAATAGATGAAGATACACATCTATTGGATTAATTTACATCAAGCCTACATGACTTGAAAACCAATAATTAATTTTCAAATTTTCAAATTCATTTCTCCACTTCTACAACTTGGAATTCGACCATTCTCGAAGAACTGGATTATCCTTTCTACCCTCTATCATCTCATGTCATCACATGTAGAAATGTGATTCCGGAATTGCCCCAAACATTATTGGGTGCAAAACCCCATCCTTGGGTTCCAATCCCACAAGTGACCCTTGTGGCGCTTTTTCCTCAAAACCATGAACCTCAGGGCTTGGAGTACCTCCCAAGCTACACAAATAAGCACTCCCTCTTAGCAAGGGCGGTAGTTCCAAGACTAGGAAGTAACCATCATCATCCGATGACAACACTAGCCCATCTGGCACCCATCACTACAACATACCCCGTAAAATGAATTTGGAAATCTCGATAGTGCCTCTGCCTCATCACGTCTGAATCTGAAGATCCAAAACCTCCATAGGGTTGATCCCTTTGAGCCTACACGATCCCCATTGGCTCATTACTTTAAGAACTTATCCTCTTTGATCAAATACAACTTGTGCAAATCCCACCAATCTCGGATATGCAACATCATGATCTGATGAAGACTCTAGCCTACCAACCTATAGTCGATAACATGAAGCCATCTCAATCAACCTGATATCTTCAAAGCCAAAGAAACCCTCGAGCTATCCCAACCATCCATGAAAAATCAACGGAAGTCCATGATCATCAATCTTCCCTACAACAAACTGTTGTTCACTAGGCTCACCACCAATCCACTAGAACTCCCAGCCAATCTCACTGCCAAGCCAGTCAAGACCACATCTCCATGTCTCCAACTAAACCCTTTGCTCCAAGGTATAGACACCGAAAAATCCATCTGAGTTTCTTTGTTGTGCACACTTTGATTCACTCTCCCTCAAAGTAGCTCAGACACCCTATGAAACCATGTTGAATTTCCATGACCCTAGGTCTAGGTTAGAGTCTTAAAATCACTAACGCTACCAAAACAATAATCTCAACCATAAACTACTTTGCATAATGGAAATATAAAGCAGTAAATCATATATGCACAAATATACATAGTTTTTAACAAAATTGTACAATATGTAAATTCACCAATATTCGTTATATTAAACCAAATTAAGAATAATACAACATTCTATGGTATACAAAATATAATGACAAACATTGTTGCAACTTCTATGTCGTCTCTTGTCCTGCTGGTCCTTCGCTTCCATTCTGCTCACTTGATGCCCCTTAGTCCTTCAAAGGACAACACATTGAGACTCCAGGGGGGATGCCACCTAACACTACTACATGTATTAAACTGCTCTCTGGGTAGGCCTAATTCCCGAGCTCCAACTTCTAGGCTAGAAGTCGCCTTTGTCCATTAATGTGCTACATGTCGGCACCAATGTTCACCCAACCTTCAACTCCTCTTTGTCACTTCAAGATAACTCATCTAGGGCTACTTTGGGTAGCCAACATACTGCCCTCCAATAAGATCAATGGCACCCAATCCAATCACTGCATAATCTACACCAATGAAGGCTTATGGTCACTCAAACAAGCCTTCAAATTGGCTCCCACAGGTTATTGAAAACCGATCCAAATATTACCCAAAAATACTTATCCAACACACATCGAAACTACTATCCAAGTCTACGTTTGCTGTTGTTCCTCACTGTGACTAGTTAGGGCACTCACATGCTGCAACAACCCTCAAACAGTCACCCAAAACAACCCTCAAAAACTGCGGCCTTATCAAGGAAGGGTCTCCATATGTGCTACTATTCTGGGCACTTTTCAGCCCCAGAATGCTCTATGCTATCCTTATTTTAGTTAGGAAAGGTCTGCGACCTACCATAGGGACTTGCTGTAACCTACATGTTTAAGTTAGGTAGCATCGAATGTGCTCTAGCTCTGAAATTTGTGGAGGGGCTAGAACAAATGAGATCTCCAAGACCGAGAAATCATTCGGTAAAATTCCACACGGATTGTATTTTATTAAAATAATTAATATTTTTAATTGGGTTCCTAAGTCTAAACTTAGGAAAATAAAAATATTAATGGGTATTAATGAAAATATGGGTGAGAAGATTCTAAGAGATAGGGATCAAGTCTAATTTAATCTTAGCCATTGATTAGAGATTAGATCATGGTCGTTGATTCATCAACAGGAAAAGTATAAGAGGAGGCTTGAGGGTCATTTGGAGACACACTGGGAAAATACTCAGTAACTTGAGGGAAATCGATTCTCAAGGAGTAAGAGTTTGATTTCAGAGGGAGAGCTACAGGGTGAAGGAAAAGGATGGTATCATAATTAGTTAGAGACTGAGGAGGAGATGACATAGTGCTTTAGAGAGACAACGCAAAGGGAGTGCTCTGAGAGACAATGCAGCTAGGGACGCAGTTCTCATGCAGATGATGCAGAGGTGACACAGTGAAGGCTGGAGGGTCTCTAGGGTGTCAGAATTTCTCCAAAGGGAGGAGGAAAATGATTTAAAGTGTTTTCTTGAAGGTTTCTCTATGTGCTACAAAATCATTCATTGTAAAGATATTGTTGCTGAAGAATAATAAATAAACCCTCATTTGCTGCACCCGTTTTCCCACATTGGATTTTTCCGAGGATGATTGTCCAAAAATAACTGTGTTGATGTGATTGATTATTGTGCTTGTATTTCTTTGTTATTTTCTCTATTTTATTATGTGAGAACTGCAGTAGAAATTACTTTAATTTTTACTAAAGGGTTTTGTAAATAACTTATTGTGGAAAATAAGTAGGAGAAATAAATTAGTTACTGTAGTAGAATTTCGTGTTTGAAATTTTCACATGGTATCGGAGTTGAGATTGGGAAGAAGGATTAGAGAACTTGCAATGAGTCGGGAGCCTGATGTTGGAGATAGCTCAAAAGGACTCACGCAGTTCTATCGGAAAAGAGGAAAACATGAAGAATATGGATCATGACTATTCTATGTTAGCTTCCAGACTAGAAGAAGAAGTCGCTTACTTGGCAAGTTCTGCTTCCTCCGAGGTTTGGTATATTGATAGTGGATCTTCTGTGCACATGACAGGAATAAGATAATGTTTCTCTAGCTATCAAGAAGAACATATTAACTTCCAAATCACCATGGGAAATAAGTCAAGATGTACCCCCGTCGGAAGAGGTACTATAGTTTTTCAAATAGAAGCAGGGGATCGGCTTCGAGCTACCAATGTGTTGCATGTGCTTGGATTAGGGATGAACTTACCATCTGTATCTTAGTTACAAAAAAATGGCTATGATGTTTTCTTCTTTGGGAAGAAAGTATATGTCAAACCTACGAGTTAGAAGAAGAAGGCCCGAATTGGAGTCAGAAGTAACAAACTGTATAAGTTACAGCTAGAATCTCTAATGGCACTAATGGAGAAAAATATTTGAATGGACTATGGAATAGGAGGATGGGGCACTTACACCATGGGGCTTTGAGAATTCTCAAAAGAACCATCATTGGAGTTCCAGAGTTAAGTACCAAACAAGACGATGTATGCAAAGGGTGTGCCCTAGGCAAGTACACCAAAGCAGCGTATTCCAGAAGTAATAGTAGGGATAAGAGTGTTATGGGATTTATACACTCAGATATCTATGGACACATGTCCACAAAAGCTGTTAGTGGTGTCAAATACTTTATCACCTTAATTGATGACCATTCCAAGAAGACTTGGATCTACTTTCTAAAAACCAAGGATGAGGTTTTTGATTGATTGAAAGAGTTTAAGGCTCTGGTTGAGAATCTGATAGGGAAAAGGATAAAAGTGTTGTGCTCAGAAAATGGTGGAGATTACATTGATAAGGACTTCACTAATTTTTGCGCAAGGGAAGGCATTAGAAGAGAGTGGAAAATTCCATATAATTCGGAGAAGAATGGAGTAGTGGAGAGAAAGAACAAGACTATTGTTGAAGCAGCAAGGGAAATGTGGTATGATAAGGATATGCCCAAATTTCTATGGGTAGAAGCATGCAACACAATAGTATATGTCCAGAACATGACTCCTCATAGGGCATTAGGTAAGATTACTCTGGAGAGTGTCTTCACCAGCAAGAATCCTGAGGTGAGTCATTTTAGAATATATGGGAGTTTATCATACTGCCATATACCCGAAGAAAAGAGAAATAAGTTGGATCAAATTGTAGAAAAATGATATCTTGTGGGATATAGCGAGAATGCTAAGGCATATAGAATCTATCTTCCGGGATATAGGAAGATCATGGTATGGAGGGATGTAAAGTTCATGGAGGACATAGCTTTTAGGAAATCTCGAGAAATGGATTCCGAAGAGAAGTAAAAATATGATCCATTGGTCCAACCACTTCGACCAATAGAAATCAACATTGATATTTCTCCAAAAGATAAGAATCTAGAGGTAACACAATAGGTGGAGTCTCAGGAGGAGGAGAAAATAGATCTACCCACTACCAGTGGAAGAACGAGTCAAGAACTTTGACAGCTACTACGAGATATAGAGGGTTTCATTAGAGCTCCTAGGAATGAGAAAAGGGAGCACAAACAACCAGATTGATATCAAGCCTTGGTGGCTTAGGTTGGAGAACTCTCTAGTTTTTAGGAGGTTGTTCAAATCAAGTATGGGTAGATGTTATGGTGGAGGAATACAGTTCCATAATGGTCAGTGATGTCTAGGAAGTGGTGCCTAGACCTCACGACATGTTAGTTGTAGGTTAAAGATAGATCTACAAGGGCAAATATGTTGCAGATGGCAGTGTGGAAAAATACAAAGCAATAGACTACGAAGAATAGACTAGACTATGAAGAAACATTTGCCCCAATATCCAGGTATACTTCTATTAGATCTGTGATATCCCTTGCAGCATAGATGGGGTGGGAGATTCACCAGATGGACGTCAAGACTGCATTCTGGAACGGGGTGATAGAATAAGAAGTATACATTGAACAACCAGAGGGTTTTGAGACACATAATAAGAAATATCATGTGTGTATGTTGAAGAAAGCCTTTTATGGGCTTAAACAAGCACCTAGATCATGGCACAGTTGAATTGATGGTTACTTGCAAAAGATGGGATTTGTCAAGAGTGATGCAAATCCCAACCTCTACTATCTGATTGTAGAGAATAAGCCATTAATTCTGGATTTATATGTGGATGACCTTTTTCTAACTGTTTCATCCAGGATCATCAAATATTGCAAGGAAAACCTATCTACAAAATTCGACATGAAGGATTTGGGACGGATGCATTATTTTCTAGGAATAGAAGTTTGGCAACAGAAGGGTAGAATTTTCCTTTGACAGGGAAGATATGCTACAAATATTTTGAAAAGGTTTAAGATACAGGACTGTAGACCTATGGCTACTCCAATGATTACCAACTGGAATAAAATTGATGCGTATTAAGATAAAGAAGTCAATCCCACCTTATACAAGAAACTCATAGGGTCCCTAATGTATCTAGTCAATACTAGGCCAAACATTTGTTAAGATGTCAACACCCTCAGCCAGTTCATGGTGGAACCAAAGAGGGCGCACTGGGTAGCAGCCAAGCATGTTCTCAAATACATATGAGGAACAATCGAGCATGGATTAATGTACATTCAAGGCAATGCCATTAGGCTGAGTGGGATCACTA
The DNA here is from genome assembly GCA_000404065.3 of Pinus taeda. NCBI lineage: Eukaryota > Viridiplantae > Streptophyta > Pinopsida > Pinales > Pinaceae > Pinus > Pinus taeda. Next base: position 217,395 of record APFE031639491.1, on the reverse strand, counting down.
ATGAAGATTGGGCTGGAAGTTCAGTAGATCAGAAAAGTAACACTGGGTACTGTTTCAACATTGGATCAAGAATGACCTCCTAGTGCAATAGGAAAAAGAAATCCGTAGCTTTGAGCTCATCTGAAGCTGAATATATGGCATCTAGCACAATATTTTGTGAAGCCATATGGCTTAGGAAGTTGCTTGTGAATCTACTCAGGAGAAGGATGGAAGTGACCAATATTTTGTGTGATAATCAGAGTTGTGTCAAGCTCTCAGAGAATCTGGTTTTTTAAGATCGGTCAGAGCACATTGACATCAGGTGTCACTTTATCAGAGATTGTGTCCAGTGAGGGTCAATACAGTTACGGTGCACTCCGACAGGAGAACAGGTGGCAAACATTCTCATTAAGGCTCTAGGAAGAACAAAGTTATTATTATTATTATTATTAATTCAGGGAGAAGATGGGGATGATTGAGAATTCGTTTCAGTAGCAGAAGAAGATAATGCAGAGAGTTGCAGTGCAACAATTAGCAGTGGCAGTGCTATGGGCAGCATGATGCAACATATTGAGAGGGAGCTGTAATAAAGATGCAACAATGACAGGGGCAGTGTCATGGGTAACAATATAGGTTGCAACAATGCAATGGATGAAGGGCGATAGGTCGAGCATCAACAGCGTAGAGGACCGATGTCGTGGATCAATGTGATACTAGGAAGTATTGCTAGAGCACATTCCTCGCTAAGAGGGAGTGTTGATTTTGGGTAGCTTCAGATGTGCTCTAGCTCCAAAATTTTGTGGATGGGCTAGAACACATGAGATATCCAAGACCTAGAAATTGTTTGGTGAAATTCCACCCAGATTGTATTTTATTATTTTTAATTGGGTTCCTAAGTCTAAACGTAGGAAAATAAAAATATTAATGGGTATTAATGAAAATATGGGTGAGAAGCTTCTAAGAGATGAGGATCAAGTCTAATTTAATATTAGCTGTTTATTAGAGATTAGATCACGACCATTGATTCGTCAACAAGAAAAGTATAAGAGGAGGCTTGAGGGTTAGTTGGGGACACATAGGGAAAAAAACCAGTGACCCGAGGGAAATCGATTCTCAAAGATTAAGAGTTCGATTTCAGAGGGAGAGTTAAAGGGTGAAGGAAGAGGAGGGTATCAACATCATTGAGAGACTGAGGAGGAGGTGATGTAGTGCTTCAGAGAGACAATGCTGAGGGATAACTTTGAGAGACAACGTAGCTAGGGACACAGTTCTCACGCAGATGACGCAGTGAAGGCTGGAGAGTCTCTGGGGTGTTAAAATTTCTCCAGAGGGAGGACAAAAATTATCTAAGGTGTTTTCTTGAAGGTTTCTCTATGTGCTGCAAAATAATTCCTTGTAAAGAGATTGCTGCTGAAGAATAATAAATAAGCCCTCATCTGCTGCACCAGTTTTCCCACATTGGGTTTTTCCGGGGAAAATTATTCAAAAATAACTGTGTTGATGTGATTGATTCTTGTGCTTTTATTTCTCTATTATTTTCTCTATGTTATTATGTGACAACTGTAGTAGAATTTACTTTTATGTTTATTGAAGGGTTTTGTAAATAACTTATTGTGGAAAATAAGTAGGAGAAATAAATCAGTTACTGCAGTAGAATTTCGTGTTCGAAATTTTCACACTAAATCCAACCAAAAAAATGTTTCCCTTACCTTGAAGCTGTCGACACAGATTTGCATCCTTCCTTCTTCAAACTCAACCTGGCTGTAGCATAAAAAAGCCCTCCACGTAGTCACCAAGAGGCTCCAACAAACCTAAAAAACCCACACTGTCCATACCTTCTTTGTTGCGGCTAAATCATAGTTTCCTTCTCTCGAACGAGTTTTTGATCAAGTGTGTGTTGCACTTTTGGATGATTAAAACAACATGCCATCACCCTCTTTTTTTAGCCTAAATAGGGGCTCCAAAAAATAGATGAAGAGACACATCTATTGGATTAATTTACATCAAGCCTACATGACTTGAAAACTAATAATTAATTTCCAACTTCAAAAATTCATTTCTCCACTTCTACAACTCGGAATTTGACTATTCTTGAAGCGTTGGATTATCCTTTCCACCTTATATCGTCTCATGTCATCACATGTAGAAATATGCTTCTGGAATTTCCCCACACATGATTAGGTGAAAAACCCCATCCTTGGGTTCCAAGCCCACAAGTAACCCTTGTGACACTTTTCCCTCCAAACCCTGAACCCTAGGGTTTGGAGTACCTCCCAAGCTACTCAAATCAACACCTATGAGGCGGGCATCTGTAAGCCAAAATTTTTCAAACCTAAAAAATTGTTTTAAATATTTGCCTAGAGTCCTCCATGAGAGACATATTGGCCAGTGATATGAGCTAGCCAATGGGAGGTTATTTACTATCAGTTCATCGCTGCAAGTGAGGAAATTTTATGAGATGAGAAAATGGTCCATTCTGGAAGAGGTATGCACTCCCCCCCCCACATGTTATTCCATGTGAAATGTCCATTTTTGGTTTTCATGTCCACAATGTAATTGACCTCTATAAAGCTTCGAAGGTCCTTTGATTCAGGCTCCATATGCTATCGTCCTAGTTTCTTTGAGCTTAGGGATGTGATGATGTTTAAGTCACCTCCTATTATCCATTTATGCTTGTCGATTCTTGTTTGAAGAGAATGTAGATGCCTGAGCATTTCCTGATTCTATGTTGGAAGGTGGGGACCATAAACATTAGAAAGACAACCATGTAGATTGGTGCATAATAGATGAAATTAAATGGAGATAACATAGTCACTTGAGACCAACCTACAATGATAATGTGAGCTAGGTACCAAGCTATGTTGATGCCACCCGACGCTCTTTCAGCATCTACAACTATGAATTTATCCTTTTTCCAAAGGCATGGCATTATTAGTTCAAAATCATGGCTAGAGCATTTGGTTTCTTGAATTAACATCATAGTAATAAGATCATGTTGAATATTCTGATGAATAATATGTTGTTTAGAGGAGATATTCATACCTCTTACATTCCATGAGATTATGTTCATGAGGAAACGATGGTTTGAGAGGCACAGATCTTCAAGATTTGTTTGTATTGGCGTGAGTTGAACACATTTCTTCCAAGTGTATCAATTATTTGGAGAAACAATTTCCTACCCCTTTTATTGAATTCTTTGTTGCTATTTTTTCCTTCTTTAGTGATGATACTATGAACTCCTGGCTATTGTGAGGCATTGGATTTATGGAGCGCAACCAATAGAAGATTAATCTTCTTTTGAGGGATCACTTCCATATTGTTATGAAAAAATGCATAAAAAATTCCATTTAGATCTATCCCTTCTATTTCTGTTAACTTGTCCTCCTCTATTATGATTATATCCTTTGTTTTCTTTGGATTTTTGATCTTAGAACTATTGTCTAGAATAGATCAACATTTTTGTGGCTGTGCTCCTTCATAGGTTTCTCACCTGTGCATTCTAAAGGGGCTTCCTAGTTTTTCTCTTGCTTTGGAACACCTGATCCTACTGATGGATCGGCTAATACTTCAAATCTGTTTCTTTTCTCCTATCTCTTGGTTGCGACAAAGGTGTTGGCCTTCTTGTTATGACGCCTCTTGGAGGGGGTTTTCGTAAAACCATCTCCATCCTTTACCTCTATCTCTCTTATGTATTTCTTGGGTTCATTGAGAGGGAATCACATAATAAGTTCCCATGCATATGGCATCTCCTGCACCTGAAGGGAATGCCATAAAATTATCATAACTTAATGCCCATATTCTATAATTAACTAGGCAGATTCTACAATTAACTAGACAATCAATTTTAACCTAATTTTACCAATTTAATTACATATACATACTTGCATGAAGGCATTTCTGGACTATCATTTCTCCTCTTGTTACCAAACTGACCTTTTCCTACCAGCCTATCTAGGATTAACCTATCCGTTTCCCAGATCTAGAAGACTTCGAAATCGAGGTCTTCTGGCCCCTATGCCAAAATTTCCGAGAACAATTGATCAAACTTCATCTCTATTTGTGATTCTCTAGGTATTTTATCCTCTCTCTTTGCTTCACTAAAAAGGTAAAAAAACCTCTCCCCCTTCTATGCCTCACTTGTTCTCCTTATATCCCCAAAACATCCACCATCTCTCGTCCTCCACCAGCTCATCATATTTTTTATTATAATATGGTTCCCATGCCCTATCGGTCACTTGGAAATCTAGAATGGTATTTTATTAATTTTTTTGAGGCAGTCACCCTTTTATGTTTATATAACCATATTTGTGACTAAATGTGCTTTAACTCAGTCAGTTCACCCAATTTAAAAGACATGTATTTTTAAAAAGGGTTTATTCAAGAGGTTTGATTGAAGAGGGTTATAATTTGTTCAAATTTTTAAGTCATGCGTCCTTTTGACCATAATTATTTAGCTCCTTTTTGTTAATA